>JAFHBW010000218.1:0-42503 GCA_019022765.1 Westerdykella sp. P71 | reverse complement strand
TAGAGGCCCTTAAGTATTGATCGAGCTTAGTCACCTGAGTTGTTACCATCATGTGATATGTGCTCTGGCTGCTTACAATCTCCAAACCTCCTCTCATGTCCATGTTAAACCTCACTCCCACCAGATCACCACTACATCGCGCTGTTGCCAAGTTGTTTTTAAAGTCCCACAACCCCAGAACTGCATGCGTGGGCACCTCTAATGTTTTAGAGAGACCCAGCACCAAACCACAAGCGTGAGGAAAGAAAGAGAAGAGAAGAGAGAAGAGGAGCAGCAAGGAGAAGGCGTTTATATACCCGCCCTCATTTATAGATGACTGAGCATTTCGTATCTGCATTCCTGGGTCCATAGTGTTGGACATCGTCATCATCACCCCTCGCGCCAGCACAATCTCAGACCTCCTCTCATGCCTACATCAAATTCCCGGCCAGAAAACCGCGCCATATGCCCAGAAATACCCAGATTTTAAAGTCCCACCACCCCAGAACCACATGGCTCCGCTCGCTTTATCTTTTTAGAGTCCCACCACCCCTGAACCACAAGCGTGAAGAAAGAGAAAAGAAGAGAGAAGCAGCAGCGAAGAGGAGGGTTTATATACCCGCCCTCCTTCGTCGATGACTCAGCACTCAGCACTCGGCATTTCGTAGATCCCAGTCCGAAGTCCATGGTGTTGGGCATCATCACCACCATCACCACCACCACCACCGCCGTTCTCCCCAGCACAATTCCCCCACTCCCTTCCATCTCCACGCCATCTACGAATCCCGCGACATGATGGGGTATTCTGATCTCTTGTCGCCAGAACACCACGACATGGCTGAGATCGATCCAGGTCTATCGTTTTTAAACTCCCACCACCCCAGAACCACATGGATAGGAGTTGTTGGCTTTTAGAAGATCCCCAGCACTGAATCACAACTGTGAGAAAAGAAAGAAGAAAGGGAAGAAGGAGCAGCGAAGAGGGAGGGGGTTTATATGCCTTTCCTTTCCGCCTCGTGAAGATGACTAAGCGCCAGACATCTACACTGACTGATTCATTGCTCAAAATGTGTGGTCATGTGGGACATTTGTACTGCAGAGAAAATTTGGGACCTTCATGTTGCACATGAACAGGGGATTTGATTTGAAGCAAGAGTTAGGTCTTGTCAAGACACACCCGGAACATGAACCTGCGCTTTTGAACTTTTGAACTTTTGAACCCAAAAGCACATGGACTTTTTCATGGATGCAATCTCACATGCTTTATTTGAACCTTCAACGCTACCGTTATACACGCGATACCATCTAACCTTCATATCCACCCTCCAACCTCAAACCCATCTCCCACCACCAACCCCACTCACAGCTTCGCGCTCGCTGCTAGTCAATACCCCCTCGCCCTCAACCACTCCCTAACCACCCCCTCATCCCTCCTCCTATACTTATCCAAACTCCGAATCGTATCATCGATAACATCAAGGCCCTTATCATACCCCCGATTATCCTTATTCTTGAAGAACTCCTTGATCTCGTCCGCGATCTTCGCGTCGGAGAACTTGTTGAGGCCGAACCGCAGGAAACGCTCCAGGACAACCAGGTTCCCAGACAGCGTGGGGTGCACGTCCGAGTCCCAGTGGTCGCGGATGAACTTCCACACCTCGATGCGGACCTTGGAGTTCGTGGCCAGGACAATGGTGCCGGAGTGCTTGTCTTGCATGGCGACTTTGTCGGAGAAGATGAAGGAGAGGAAGCGTTGGGCCAGCTCGGGCGTTTGGACGCGGCCGAGAGACTGCAGGCAGATCTCCCTGCCGTCGACGGAGCTGGTGGTGAGGTACTCGTTTTGCACAGCGTCGAAAGCGGACTCTCCACGTTCCTTGACGGCAATCGAGAAGATGGCCTTGCGCAGCGAGGGGTGGACAGCCGACTTGTCCTCACCCGAAATGTAGAGGTCGAAGCGCTTCAGCGCCTCGTCGACGGTACCCTTGTGGCCGACCAGACCAGCAGAAAGGATGAGGGCAGCCCGGAGCTGGCCAGTAAGGAAGCCTTCTCCTTGCTTGAATTCCCAGCCGATCTTCTCTACAGCGGGCGAGATCAACTTCAAGTGGAACTTCTTCAGACCCTCTGAGATGTCCTCAGCGCCGGAGAAAATGCTCTTGACACTGCCCACATCCTTGAGAATCTGGCTCCACACCCTAAAAGGTATTAGCCATATACAATCAGGTCAGTCAGCATCACCTACAGATAATCAGACTCGTCCTGGAAATTCTCCACAAGTGCCAGCAAGCCAGGAGTAGCACCATGACCAGCAACAGAAGTGGCGTAAGCGTCACCAATGATGCCAATCTTGTCCTGTACAGACAGGCCATGGCGGGATTCACCAAGCTTAGCGAGACGCTGGGGAGGATAGTTAGTCCTATAGAAGCCGGTGAGGTCCTTGTTGAGCTGGTAGAACGACTCGTCAATTTCAGCGATTGTGTCTTGCTTCTTCGTGAGCGCCTGGATCTTGTGGTTCGACGCCGCGGAGACCGAGGAGCCAGTGCGCAGACCCAAGGGAATCCACCACACGGTCTCATCCTCTTCGGGCTTCACATCTCCGGAGAGGAGGAAGCGCTGCTGGCGGACGCTGATCTGTCCAGGCTCCTCAGCAACAGTGACAACGGGGAAGCCGATCTTGCGGATCCAGTTGTCCATGAAGCTGTTGACGTCCTTTCCGGAGGCCTTGCTGAGAGCGGACCAAAGGTCGTTCGTCGTGGCGTTGCTGTACTTGTGGGCCTTCAGGTAGTCCGCAACACCCTGCAGGAACACCTTCTCGCCCAGATGAGCACTCAGCATGCGAATAACCGAGCTGCCCTTGAGGTAGCTGATATGATCGAAAATCTGATCGACCTCAAGGCCGTCATAAACGGGCACTTCGATGGGGTGGGAGAGTCGCAGGCCATCGAACTGGAAGGCTGTTTGAACGGATTCGGTCTAGATTAGAAACGGTCAGCAAAGGCAAGGAAATAAACTACCTTTGGATCTTCCACGTACAACGAACTGTCCCCAGACGTTCCATTCTATGTTGTGTTAGCGCATGTTTCCGATATAGTCTGACAGAACATACCAGGATAGAGATGGTCAATAGCGAACCAGCCAACCCAAGTGGCGAAGCCTTCATTGAGCCACAGCTCGCTCCACCAGTCCATCGTGACAAGGTTACCAAACCATTGATGAGCAAGTTCGTGAGCTACGACATAAGCGACGCGGTTACGGTAGCTGTCGGCCGAAGTCTTTTCGTCGAAGAGAACAGCAGTGGTTCTAGATACGCAATTAGCTTCCAGCTTGAGCCACATCGTGTGCGGTCGATAATACCTGTAGGTAATGAGACCCCAGTTTTCCATAGCGCCGTGTGACTAGCAATCAATGGTCAGCTTAACGTCCTGCATCGTTCGAAAGGGAATACGTATAATTGGCTACAACTTTAGCTCAATATACGTATATCGGAAAATAGTACCACTCACAAATTCATGCACAGCAAGCAAGTCGACCTTGGGCAGCGGGTAGTCGATTTGGAATTGCTGCACCATTATGTTAGCAGCACACTTTTACCGGCCCAACGGAGGTCCCACCTCAGAGAAGTAATCCACAATTTGATGGCAGTTCTCCAAAGCGAACCGACCCTGGTCCTTCAAACCGCGCGTCGTATACACCCTCACGGGCAAATTCTTCCCATTGTACTTGCGCTTCGTGAACGCCTCCACGTACTCAAAGTCTCCAATCGCCCACGCCAGCAGATACGTCGACATGATAGGGGTACGGTCGAAGTACACGGTCTTGAATCCCGACCTCTTGCTCGACTTGACTTCCTTCTCCGGCATATTGCTGAGAGCAGTCTGGTCCTCGGGAATCTCCAGATCGACATCGAAGGTAGCTTTGAGGTTGGGCTCGTCGAAGCAGGGGAAGGCGCGGCGGGCATCGCAGGATTCGAATTGGGTGCTGTACATGTAGTGGAACTCGTCATCCTTTGCGACGGAAGCGGGGACCTCGCCTTTGGGCTTGTACTTGGAGCGGTAGAAACCGGCCATGATCTAGGGGCGGTCAGCACTGTTTGCCAATCCGAAGGTAATCACGGCGTACATTGTTGATAGTTCCCTCGAACTTGACAGTCAAGACAGCCTCTCCCCTGTATTGGATCTTGGTGCCAAAGTTCAGGGTAACTCGCTGACGCTTCTCGTCGTAGGAGATATCCTTCGCCTCGTTGACGCCTTCATTCGTCTTGATCTCCGCAGTATGGATCTTGAGCTGATGGGCATTCAGCACGAGCTCGTCCCATCCCTCGTTGTTATCAATGTTGAGGTCGATGGCAACGGTACCCTGATACGTGAAGTTTCCGCCGAACTCGAGGTCGTACAGGGACAGGGTGTAGTGCGTGGGCTTCGCCCTTTGGTGAACACTCGTTAGAATTGCCAATTGCCAGCCATAGTGAGGGGCAGTGTAACAAATGTGGGATAAGAGAGCATTGGGATGGGTACGCACCAGTGGGGAAGAATATCCCGATCCGAAGCCATGATTGCAAAGCTACTACTACCCTCACACGAGCAGTATCTCACTTGTCGTCCAACAGCAGTGCCTCCGTAAGGACAGACAGGTCGTAAAGGCGCACGTGGGAACTGTTTTGGAGCTCGCGTGGGCGGGGAAGAAGCTTTCGGCCTGCAATGGCTAGCAGCGGCAGCAGTAAAAGTTCGTGGTGAAGCTTTCGATTGAAGCGGCCGGTAGCTCGCGAGCTGTGTGAAGAAGAGTTGGGGTCGAGAACAACGTCTCGAGAGAAGAGAAGGGAGAGCCAGCTTGCGGAGAGAAGCGGCGCAAACGCGGCTTAGTGATGCGGGTGCGGGACAGGATGCAGGAAGTGTGATGGTGCTGTTGCTGTTTTGGGATTGGGGGGAAGTGACGGGTGATGGGTGAGCGTCAGGGTGCAGCTTGCCTGGCACAATTGCCCCACGAACCCCGCGCTAAGCACAAACAAATGCGTCTATAACCCGATGTCTAAGGGGCATAATACGAGGAACACGCTTCTTCGCTTGAGTTGACCCTGCTCGGAATAGAGTGTAGTAATCTGTTATGGGCAATTGGATATCTTGGTGGAGGCCTTTAATCCTCTCCTCCCAATCAATTACCGTCAAGACCTCCCAAAGTCTTAAGATGATATCATGTACCACGCCAAAGACGCAATTATAGACCGCTCCAATTCCCCAAGACGCCTAGAAATGCAGTGCCAAAAAAATGCTCACGCCACCAATATGCTCGTCAAAAGTGGTGAATTGCGAGGCCATCGCGCCCCCACTGGCATCCACCCTTATAACCTGACCAGAACATCGAAACATGGAATCCTGACTTCTTTCCTCGCCCATGCCCCCTTGACCCATTCCATGACTCCCGCCGATCCGTCCGCTTGTGCGCTTCCTCCGCTGAACTTGTCCTTCACGCCCTCCACCGCCGCGTTCAACAGCGCTTGTGCAGTCTGACCCGCGGCCTGCGCATAGAGACTCGCAGTCCCAAGCCCCAAATCACTCTTCCCCGCTCTTCCGACTGCTTCCGCTGTGCCATTATGACTATTCCCTGTGCTGTTCGATAGTGCCGAATACGACGCCTCGAACCAGGCGGAATGGAAGTCGAAGAGAGCGGCGACGAGGATGAAGAGGAGGAGGGAACAGTAGACGCAGGGGCGATTGAGGAAGTATGATGCGACGAGGAAGATGATTAGGTAGGTGGGGGAGGCTTTGGTGCGGAGACTGTAATGTTGTCAGTATTTACTTTTCCGGCCGGGGGTTCGGCGAGATGGGGAGGAGCAGCAAGGACGTACAGGAAGAAGAGAATCGGTATCCAGCTGCGCAGACAAAACATGTTGACTTCCGCGCTTGCTTGTGCCCGAGCCAAACGGCTGTATGCAAGGTGGTGGTTGTGTCGCGTGCGCTATGTCTGAGTTGCCCGGTTGCGGGTGCCCAAGTCGAGTCCAAGTGCTGCCGCGAGGTGGAAGTCAAAGTCGTTTACAAGCCAAGGCGAAAGATTGGGGTTGATTAGTGGATGGAAGCAATGCGAGTAAGTAGGGTGGAGTTTGAAGGCACCCGCCAAGCATGTATGTAAGTAGGAATGGCAGACGCAGATGATGTGAACAGCGTCTTGAGGGAGCACGATGAGGAAAGGCTGCCAAGGCCGCGATCAGTGTCGTCAAATGGATCGGGAGATCGGCACTCGCGCGAGATCCCTGCAGAATTAGAGTGTGGCGCAGACTGTGGCGCATGCCCGTTCGCGAAGGTGTGGACCTGATCTCAGCGTCAACACCGCAACATCCTCAAAAGACAGAAACATCTGTCACATTGCAATACTCAGTCAGCTTTTTGGATTCAGTAACTCGTGCAGATACCTGAGCTTTTTGCCATTACATAGCACATATGACCCAAATACTTCCATAAGTTTTTAGATGTGTTTTACCCCCAAATACTCAGGGTAATACAATCAGTTCGTCGCTGTTAAACGCTCCAACGTGTCTGCTATCTGCTTAACAGTCTCAGCATCATCCAGATATACTACATTGCGTTGAATAGTGGAAGCTCCTCTCGCAAAAATTAGCAAGTACACGGATACACAGTGGGCGTTGGTATTCACCAATGTTTGCGAGCGTGTACATGTAGTGAGTACATGTAAAGAAATCCCATGGTAGTCAAAATAGATTGCTACCCTGCTCTACAAAACTGCTACGGAGAGCATGACCTAAAGAATCACGAGCCCAGTCTTCCTACTTCCAACGGCCTCTAGGCTTGCTGGTCTCGTCATGCACCTTTACATAGGCACGGTACGTATCCAAGGAAACAAGTCACACCATCCATATCCAGAGCATGTGATCCTCCCAAGCACACCCCACGCATACCCAACGCTCTACGGCGTCGTTACAACCCTGCCTGAGTGACAATCCCAAACGATCTACCCCCAATCAGCCGCCCCTTCAAGCAGCAAACTCACTCCAACCCCCGAGATATTTAAGCACCCGCTTCCAACCACTAGACACAACCAACCCTTCTCTAGAAGTAGGAAACACACCCAACGCAAGCGAACCTTACTCTGACTATTTCGTCTTCCGACTCTCAATACCCTACCAACAGCATGTCTGGACAAGGCACAGACCAGGGCAGCAAGACCGCCATGACGCAGGACGCAGCGTCGAGGATCCAGTCCTCTCAGGTAAGTACACATTATTCTCCGGCCAAAAGACCCGACTAATAAGTGAAAAAGGCAAAGGCGGGCCATGACACTGGTAAAGCCAGTTTCGCCGCTCGCGCGCAGTCGGCCGGCGATCAGAACGCCAACGCAAATGTCAACACGGGTTCTGGGGGGAATCAAGGGTCCGGAGGGCAGAAGAACTGAGTGGCTGCGTACAATCATCGTCGAACAACTCTAGTCCTGGCTAGATGGTCGACCTTTGTACCACTATGAGGGATGTGTTATGGCGGCACTACAATTCAATCGTGTAATCTCTTATTCTTTTCAGTAACACTGTATTGATTATGCTCAGCCCGACTTCAGTGAAACGCACTGTCATAGCCGTACTAACAGGCCCGCTCTTTAACTAAGAATAGAAGACCGCATCACTATGTATCCCCCCCGTCCTTCCTCTGCTGAAAAAATTGATGATACTTCTTGCCCTTATCCAGAACGCTGACCACGGAGTCCGGGTCTTGCGATGTAAATCCTTCATCCGCAGAAGCCTCCCCCGCACCGTCTTCCAGCCGAATTCCCCAGCGAGCATCCTCTATCTCCAGGCTCGCAGCCCTCTTGCGCGAGCCCTACTCGCTCTGGACCAGCAAACGTCGCGGCGCAGATCGCACGGGGGGTTGTGCGGACCGAGCTGGCGTGGTTTCTGTGGCAGTGGCGGGTGATTCCTCGCTTTCCGTCGCCAACTGTGTACAATCGTCTTCTTCCTTCGACTCAGAGCTGGTGCCTGATACTAATAGTTGAGGAAACGGTCCCTGCGATAGGTGAGGCATGGACGAAGCTAGGGATAATTGACTCGATGGTTGAGGCGAGAGGTGA
This sequence comes from Westerdykella sp. P71, assembly GCA_019022765.1. NCBI lineage: Eukaryota > Fungi > Ascomycota > Dothideomycetes > Pleosporales > Sporormiaceae > Westerdykella > Westerdykella sp. P71. The sequence goes on along the minus strand of JAFHBW010000218.1, from coordinate 34,460 downwards.
GGCGAGGGCGGAGTTAAGGATACTTGAGGAGATCCGAAGGGCGTCCGGATCTCGTCGAGCAACGCCTGTTGCTCTTCTGTGATGCCCTCGTCCGACATAGCGGGGTTATTTCCAGCGTCTTCCCCTGGATTTGGCAACACCGTTGACACATCTGTTTGTCTCTGGAAAGTTTTCCAGAAGAGCTCCATCTCCGGCCAACGCGCCCGAGCCTCCTTCTTCCCTGACTCGGTCTTCATCATAGGCAAATAATGCATGAATCGCTCGATGATGTGTTGGGCGGCTTTGTCGAAAGTTCCGTACTTGCGCTTTTCATTATGGCCGCCGAAGGCGAAACAACGAGCGATACCGACAAAGCCCAGGCTGTCGAGACGATCGGCGTCCTGGACAATTGCGAGTTCGGGATGTGATTTAATGAGACTCCGTACTCTATCTGGATCTCTCCTCTCAGCTGTAAAGGACACGCCATTCGCGATGACCCAGATGTCATGAGCTAGGGCGTCGGGGGTCCCGCTCGCCTTCATGAGCTGCTTCGTCTTGGTCTCAGGAGTTTCACCTTTAGCTACGTCGATATATTTCAGGTCCCCTACGTCGTGGACAATCATCGCCATGAAGAGTCGGGTTGGATCCAAATGGCTCGCACGACCCGCCCCTAACTCAGTTTCATAGAGTCGAAGCGCTATGCAGGTCACGCGCTGAATGTGCTCCCAGTTGTGTGAGTTGTCGTTATGAGCCATGAGTTTCTGCGTCCTAGAGATGACCCCGATACACCAAAGCTGATGCTCCTCCGGGATATGCAACTTCTTGACGTCCAGCAAGGCCGTTGAGGCTTCTTCTGACGCCCTGTAAAATGGGCCGTGGGAATTGGCCCGCGGGGAGATCGACCACATGGGAATATACTCGGGGTCGGACTCGACTGCTGCGACCGTTGATCCTGCATCTCGTAGAATTGACAACGTTACCAGCTCCCGTTCACTGAGCGCAACGAGATGGGGACGATCGACGGACGTCATCGTCAAGAACGGCATCAGCGAATTGCTTGGCGGCATGATGCGTACTGATGTGTTGTAAAAGAATGTAGAGATCGAAATTGCCGTTCTAAGTTGATGGAGCTGTGGTGGTTGGAACGATTGGGGTTGTGAGGTGGTGTTTTTGGAGGAAGGTACGCAGGCAGTCGAAGCTACATGGATAGAGCTGGAGCGGTCATGACCCCAGCGTGAGGAAGGCGCGTCAATTGTGCGTCTGCTGTGGCAAGATGAGTCACTTTCACACCCAAAGTCGGCACTGGCGGTGAAAGTGGCTTCAATGGAGAGAGAGTACCGGGCTTAGACGAACTTTCGATTTGTGAGATCTTCAGGCTCCCAACACGTTGGACACATCCATTTGCTCTTCCCACACTTTTTGAAAACCGAGGTTCCATTCCCACAACCTTTCTGCCTCCTCTTTGCCGTACGCTGTCTTCATCATGGACGGTAGTAGCCATAGTTTCTCCCACATATGCTGGACTGCCGCATGCATACTCTTCCTCTTGAACCTTGGGCTTGCGCCGTGAAATGTGAAGCATCTTGCCTGACCGACAGGACCAAGTGCATCAAGTCGATCCGCGTCTTGCACGATGGCAAGTTCAGGATATTCTTGGAGCACGGCTAACACTGCGGCAGGATTCTTCTTCTCGTAGGTATAGGATACATGGGAGGCAATAACTTGGACCTTGTTTGCTAGCTCTCTGGTGGCACCACACTTGATAAGCATCCTCTCTTTGATTCGAGGGCCGCTTTGCCAGGTTTTCAGATACTTGTGGTCTCCGACGTCGTGCATCATGCATGCGAGGAAGACGGCGAGAGGATCCATTGCCCTCGCGAACGAAGGATCTGATTTCCAAATGCGAGCGGCATGTGCGACTACGCGTTGGATATGCTCATAATCGTGGGAACTGTCATATTTGGTCATGTATCTCCTGACACAGACGTTCACCCGCTCGGCGAGGGCATTGTCTGCGGCCTCGATTGGAAAACTGAGAAGGGCACGGCTAACGTCGCGAGGCGAATTGAGGTACGATCCCGGGAGGCGGGCGTTGTCAGTATAGGCGCATGGCGGTGGGTGCGTTAAATCGGGAATCCCGATAGTAGTGATGTCGTTGAATTTACCGGTAACCTGCAACGTAGACACGCCTGTCAGAGAAATGTTGTTGATGGTCGATGTGCTGTCTGAATGAATGGATTGTTCCAAATCAGACATTGTGGGCGCGGAAAAGACTGGCGACGATGACGTTAAAAGAAAGAAGAGGAAGCCAAAAAGGTCAATTATTCTAAAAAAATTGGCTAGGATAGATGTTGGTGAATTGACTGAATTCGCATTCGTGATAGAAGTGACATATGGATAAATGTGTCGGCCCACAACAGTCACCTCCTGCGTTTGCTTCATGGTGCCGCAGTGGGGCGTACAAGTCTCAGGCGTAAGCACAGCTCCCGGAGCAAAGCAATAAACTGAGCAGATGACACAGCAGACTGCGTGGACATCTGGAGTAATGCTTATCATCGACTCTACCGCCCGGCGGCTGTAACGGGACACGGTGCTAGTCGTCCGACAGCGTCTGGAGTCTGAGCCTGAGCTTTTGGAACATGTGTACTTTGCCGCTTCTCCCGTCAGAGTTACTGTGATATGAATTAGTCCAGAGCAAATGAAAGTTCCGACTCTTTCTTGAATTGGACCGCCAGGTCCTCGAGTATCTTCGTTCGAGACTGAGCCATCTCTTTCCCCTTTGCCGTCTTCATCATGTCCTTCAACTTGTATAACTTCTCCTCAAAGTGATCGACTCCCCCAGCTAGTGGGCGTCCATTCCCTTTAGCACCTCCAAATGCAAAACATCTCGCAGCACCCACAGCACCGATGGCATCTAGCCGGTCTGCATCTTGAACGATGGCCAGCTCGGGGTACGTCGACAAGACGTCTACCACGGACTGCGGGTTCTTCACTTCATTTGTATATCCGACATGCTTGACCAGCACCTGGACTTTCCGTGCTAGATCTTCTGTGGCGCCACGCTCCCGCAGGGCATTGAACGCCTGGTTGTCAGGATCCTCGCCAGGCTTTGCGTACTTGTGATCGCCGACATCGTGAAGAAGAGCGGCAAGGAAGACGACTGACGTGTCGAGGTTTGACTTGGGGTTTGATTCAAGCTCGGCTTTCAGAAGGACATTGGCGTTGGAAATGACGCGTAGAATATGGTGGTAGTCGTGAGAGTTGTCGTGGCCAGGCTGGGACATGTAATCGTGAACATAAGCGTTGATGGACGTGAAAAGGTCTTTGTGCTCTTCACGAACCGGCACCACCGGCACTGGAATGGAGCGTGTCATCGTAAAGGACGAGAAATGAGCGGTTATTCTGGAGGAACAAGACTGTGAAAGGACCGATGATGGTGCCGTGAGAGACGAATTCGGGAGTGAAGCCTGGAGAATGCCCACGGTCGCGTCCCACTCAACGCGTGGTCACATGCTGATTGAAACTAAACCACTTTTGTCCATATCACTCTCATAGTCTACACTGTCGACATTCGACTACGTGAATAATAAAAAGGAACGAAGCAGTGTTTTCCTCTCCAGAAATCATCGTTTCGAAGACGATGTGGTCAAAACGGGCCTGGGTGGCTTGTAATTCGAGGCTTGTGATCGGACCTCGGCAGCATTGCCAACGTTGAGACGTCGACGGGTGACTTCATGCTTCCCCGGATTGCGACCCACCAGTCTCCTTCAACACCACGTCTGGCCCTGCACCCACCGACATTGGACTGCAGCGGTCGCCATGTACAAACAAGCGACTCAGAGGACGGCGGACGTCCTGTCCCTACCGTCACAATGGGTGGGGATGTATTCCGAGTTCATCACCAAGAATTCCAGCGCCGTGTCGCAGATCGAGTCGGCGTTGCGCTCCTTGACATATATCATTCCAGGTGTGCACAGCCGCCTCAAAAAGAAATCATTGACAGGGTTAACAAGCTACAGGTCGCTTTCGAGAGTCTGAGATCGCGTCCGAGTCGCGTAAGTCGTACCAGACCCTTCGTCACATGCGCCAACTCACAGCCACACAGTACACAGCGGCGTCCAACTTCTTTCCCTATACCATGATTCCCTACTAGGAAAAGCAATGGCGCGGTCGCCCGCGGCATCAAAGCACCATCCCACCCCTCACAACCGATACACCAAGTTCTGGACGGAACGGTCGCCGACGTATAGGCGGCTCGCACTTCTTCTCCAGATGATACAGTACACAGAGCTGCTGTGGGAGATGGCCGCGAAGAGGAAAGGCGAGAAGGTCCGTTGGCGGGTGGTGGTTCTCTTGGAAGTGGTCAAGGCCTTCTGTCGGCTGCTGCTATTACGGTTGACGAACTCGAGGCCGCTCGTGTCGCCGCCTCTGCCTCAAAGAGAGGTGGATCCAAGCACATTGGAGGAGTCGGCGGCATCACCGAATGGCATGGATACGCCCCCGAGCGAGAGCTCAGTCGATGCGGAGAACTGGACGATGCCGCGAACAGGGCTGTCGATGCCGAGTCTGCCCAACTCGTCCGATATCTCGAGTTATCTACTCTCCAAAGTGCTCACGGCGGACGATATCAAACCTCCAAAGGCATTGCTTCACCGTGTAAGCGGCAAGGGCGAGTTGGCGGAAATACTCTACATCCTCAGGCCGGTGATATACGCCATTGCTATGCAACAGTTCCGTGGAGACAGAAAGAGTTGGCGGCCTTGGTTGATTGGCTTGAGCATTGAATATGGCGCAAGACAGTTGGCAAAGAAGGATTTCCAGGAGAGACTAGCAGGGGGGCTTAGGGGACTCACCGGGCTGGAGAAGGAGGAGCTCAAGAAGCGTGGCTGGGCCCTGGGTTGGTGGATGATGCGCGGCGCTTTCTACGAAAACATCACGAAGTCAGTTTGTTCGTTTCCCTCCCTGTTTTCTCCACTAACAAGCACAGGGCTTGGATACATGCTGTTACACGGAAGCTCCGCAACAAACCGCTCTTGGACATTATCGGCGGTGTTATCGAAGACTACGAGTTCCTTTGGGATCAATATTACTTCCCCACCGCGACGATGTAAACCTCCTTTCTTTTGTTTGATACCTCAATTTTCGCAGATTGGTGGGAGACGACGGAGATGACTCTGGATTAATGCACATGCTCGCATAGAATTGGGATGGGATAAGCTTCGTACATCTATTGGTAGGGGATACCCATCTAGGAGGACACTTGATTTCAGCTTGCCGGTCGACTGGTAGTGGTGTCTTACGTTTGGGAGGGATATTGTATCCGTAGCTTTTGTTTGCAGTCGATTCGGCAATGAAACAGCGATTTCCACTGAAATATGAAAACCAAGTACCACTTGTACAACGCCCATCAATTGATACCTGCATATAATTCCAACTCCAAAATCCGGTTCCCATTCATCCCGCTCGACCCTCTTACGCACATCGCGTGTGCCTGGCGGCGGCGGAGGTGGCCCGAGCGCGCGAAAGCTCTCCGACATGGGTGCAGCATGGACATCATCAACATTCAACCACCACCTCACCCGCCACCAACAATCTCACCTCCGCCCACCGTTACCCTTCCCGACCGCTCCCCACCTTCATTGATCCTCGCACATCGACTCGACCATGCCAGCAACGACGGCGGAAACGCTGTCCCTCGTCACGCGCAGCGTGTCGGTTGCACCTCTCGTCCTCCTCTCCGCAGCAGACCACTTCGGGCGGCAAGCAAAAGGGACGAAGAAGCGGGTTGTCGGTGTGCTGCTGGGACAGAACGATGGCAAGAACGTGCGGGTATCAAACAGCTTCGCCGGTAGGTAGCTCCCCGGACATTGTTGAGCTGGGGCCTAGCTCCCACAGCTCCAATCCAACATAGACCACCTAGCTAACTCACCCCTCCCAATGCAGTCCCCTTCGAAGAAGACGAAAAAGACCCATCGGTATGGTTCCTGGACCACAACTACGTGGAGTCGATGAACGACATGTTCAAGAAGGTGAACGCGCGCGAGAAGCTGATCGGGTGGTACCACACGGGGCCGAAGCTGCGGGGCTCGGACCTGGAGATCAACGAGCTGTTCAAGCGGTACACGCCGAACCCGCTGCTGGTCATCATCGACGTGCATCCGCAGGAGGTCGGCGTGCCGACGGATGCTTATTTCGCGGTGGAAGAGATCAAGGATGTATGTGGCCCGGCGTCTCGTCTCGCAATTTCTCTATCTCCATCCCCAACCCCAATCCCATCCCGGCCGCCATAAACATAAACATCATCTCGACAAACCCTCCCCGGAAGACAAGCTAATCCACCCCTAGGACGGCACCGCGACCTCCAAAACCTTCGTGCACACGCCATCCCTCATCGAGGCCGAGGAGGCCGAGGAAATCGGCGTCGAGCACCTCCTCCGCGACATCCGCGACGTCGCCGTCGGCACGCTCTCGACGCGCATCACCTCGCAGCTGCAGTCGCTGCAGGGGCTGCACCTGCGCCTCCGCGACATCGCCGCATACCTGCAGAAGGTGCTCGACGGCGATCTACCCGTCAACCACGCGATCCTGGGGAACCTGCAGGACGTGTTTAATCTGTTGCCGAATTTGTCGGCGGCGAGTGGTGCTGCTGGTGCTGCCGCGACGGCGGGGCCTGGGGGAGTGGAGGGCGAGCAGCAGAGCTCGGAGCTGGCGAGGGCGATGAGCATCAAGACGAATGACCAGCTGATGGCGATTTACCTGTCGAGTCTGATACGGGCGATCACGGCGTTCCACGATTTGATTGAGAATAAGATCCAGAATCGGCAGCAGGCGGAGGAGAAGGAGGAGAGGGAGAGGGAGGGGAAGAAGGAGAAGGAGGGGGAGAAGAAGGAGGGGGAGAAGGGGAAGGAGAAGGAGAAGGAGAAGGAGAAGGGGGAGGCGGAGAAGAAGAAGGGTTAGAGGTTAGATGGTGGGTGAATGGAGGGGAGTGATGTGTATAATACCACGCATTGGCTCTTTGAATTGGGAGGTGCCTGGTGGAAGACAACTAAATGATTCAACACCTCAAAAAGGGTTGGCATATAGAATTTATGTACGACATGAATATTTCGACGTCGGTCGCGCCGATTGCTTCTCGTCTTGGCTATTTCAATGGTAGGTTTCCGCCCGTTACCATTGAGAGGTATTCGTATTCCGATTTCACGGAGGAAAGGCGGATCTTTTGGCAAAGGTAAAGGTAACACGAGCGTGGCAGGAAACACCACAATCACAATGGAGGTGTGGAAGCCATCGCTGAAAGAAAAAAGGAAGCTGGGTATCATGCACATGCACATCACGCTTGGGTATCACAAATCTCCGTCCTCTGCACCTCCCTCCTATCCCTCCGTCCGTTCCGCCTCTTCCCACATGCAGACCCTGCGGAAGTCTCGCGGTTCCCATCCCCATCCCCATTCTCAAAGGCCCTCCCATTCCTCCTCTCAACTCTCTTCACTCCCGTCTCCACCACCACCCGATCATCCAGCTCACACCAAGAAGCACGGACGGAATCGTTCAATCACCCCACCCAGCCCCCCACCCCACCGCCTCCTCCACCCCGACCCTCGTCACCCTCACAAACCCCTCAAAAAGCACACATCGCTCCCCCAGCACACATGCCAGCAAATGCTTGCACACGGGGGGCATCGCACCATCCGCATTGACCGCCACACCGCCGAAGATCCAACTCCCTTCTCGCTTCTCACGCGTCGATGGGTCTGGTTCGTTCCCGAGCGCAGAGAAGAAGCATCGCGCATCCACCTCGCGCTCCCATAACTCCTCATGACGAACGGGCAGCGCGGGCGGGAAGGCGGCGAAGGCGAAGGCGGGACACGTGCACGTCCATGCTGGGAGGCGGACTTGGTATGCTTTCCGCGGCTGCGGGTGCGTCGCCGAAGACGATGGTGCTGGGGCTGTTGCTGCGGCAGAGGAGGAGGAATAGCGAGGGCGCTGGGGAGCGGGTTGTGCGGAGGTGACGAGGTAGAATGCTATTTCTGATTCCGTTTCTGTTTCCGTTTCTGTTCCGTCTGTTGCGGTGCTGGGGGATGTGAATGTGTTGGTGGCGGTGTTCTCGCGACGTGTGGGCGCGGAGGGAGGGACGCGGGACTCGGGATGTTGTTGTGCGAGATATGCGGTGCTCTCCGGGAGGAATGGGTCTGTTTCCTTGTCCTTGTCCTTCTTCTCCTCGTTCCCTTTCCCCTTCTCTTTCCCTTCCGCCATTGCGCCAATCCGCGCGTCATCACCACCCTCCCTCCCCGGCAACCTCCCCACAGAACCATCTCCCTCCCCCTCCCTCACAATCACAAGCCTACTCACCAATCCCCTATCCAGCAGATCCAGCGCCGGCAAGAGCTCGTTCGGGAAAAGCACATGCAACGTCAGGAGCTGCTTCCTGACGGCATCGGGTGCGTTTTGCAGCGGATTCGATTGTGCGGGTGACGTCAATGTCGTCGACGGTTGTGCCGCGCTAGCATGTGCAGGATGGAGTGATCCGGATCCGAATGGAGGATGATGCGAGGCAGGCACATGGGCGTGGGCGTGGGCGTGGGCGTGGGCGTCGGTGTCGGGGATGTTCGTGGAGCTAGCTGGAACTGGTGGTGGATGCGAGGAGAGGGATGCGAGGAGGTGGGTCACGAAGGCCGCGGGGGAAGATGAGGGCGAGGAGGACGACGACGACGACATGGTAGATCTACGCAGTTGGGACGGGGAGGTGGTGAGGGTGAGGGTGACATGGTGGTAGGGCAGTGCGCGTCGAGATGGAGATGGAGATGGAGCACGCTGTCAGAGCATTTTCTCACGGGAGAAGCTTGGAAGGGGGATCGGGGAGGGCAATAACGGTCGAGGGAGATGGAGATGAAGGAGATGAAGGAGACGAGTGAAGGAGAGCGAGTGAAGGAGAGCGAGTGCAGATGAGGGCTGATGGAAGGTTGAAATAGAGTTGATGGTTTTAGTGGGGAAGGTTCACTGAGGGGGTTAGTGTGAGCGCTTTGACACCCGCTGAGCCTCCATGTCCGATGCTGCGAGGAAGCCGTGGAAGCTTTTTCTGAGATCCGACATCCTGGATGCGACGATCGGATCCGAGAATCACGTGAATGGGAAAGGGGTATGACGTCACATGCGTGAGGGCAGCAGATGGGATGGAAAAGGGCGTAATTAATTGAATGAGGACTTGAAGCTAGGTGGCATGATTGATGCGATGTACGTGTGTCCATCGATTGGGGTCAATTGGGGTGCAGCCGTGCCTCGACGTCTGGTGACTGTGGACAGAGCTGAGTGCGAGGGATGTGTAGGCTGAGCTGCAATTTCGGGCTGGTGATGGCTCCAAGGCAGCATTGCTTACGCAGTACGGAAGATAGTGGGTTCTGGGTCTGTTTGCACAATCTTCGATTGAGAATTTGTTGGCCGGACTTAGGGTGCAGCTGTTGCAGAGTATCGACTCCGGAGGACGGAGTATTTGCGAAGTCTTGTTAGTGATCCATCAATTGATTGCAAAGCAATGGCCGCCGCAAGGTGATCTGCAGCACCGGATTACAATATACAGTCTGCACCCGGTTATTTTCGGCGGCGCATTCGGTGTCAGACCAGATAGTGCAACCATCCTGCCGCCGTGAAAGCCGTGGTGAGCTGAACAAAGCAGAGGGAGTTGTGTGTTCCAAGGAACAAACAAGATGAAAGGACCACGACCAGCTGGTGTCCAGCCAGCCATGACCCTGCTGATTGAACCAGGACTTGGACAAGGAGACGGCGGCAGATAGGCAGATAGGGCGGCGTGGCAGCTGCAGGGACTCGCTCCAAAGGGCTGCCAACTTCCAAGGGCTCCTATCGGCGCGTAACGGCCTGGACGCCTGAGCCAGCCGGACAGCCAGCCAGCCAGCCAGCCAGCCAGGAGTAGCCTGCACAAGCCTATCAGTTGCAGGCAGCGGGCCGTCCGCAACGCAGATCGACGTGTCGCGCATTTACTCTGTCTGGTCTGTTTTGCCTATAGTAGTAGTGGCTGTTGTCGCTGTTGTTGCTCCAGACTGCTCTGTGTAGAGCAGCCAGCCAGATTGAGTCCGTAGGCTGCCATTATTGGGAATGCGGACGCGGTGCGATAGTGACCCCAAGCCCATGCTGACACTACTGACCGTACGGGGAGCGAAGCGGTGTCGAGACATGGTGTGTACGGCTGGAATTGACCGAGTCCGCTGACCTCAGGCTGCAACCATGATGATCCCTGCTGGAGAGGGAAAGGTGGGTGCCCCTCAGTATCAAGCCTGATTCAGGTGAGAAGAGAGCATGTACACGGTACCGGTTCAGGAGGGGTGCGTGGGGACAGGGCGGGGGTGATTTGAGATGGAGAGGCTTGCGAGTGAGGGGCATACTTTTGTTGCAAAGGTACGGTGATGCCCAATGGAAAGCGACTACAGCCCATTGAGGCAGTTGGAAGCACCCAGACTGGGCAGCAGTGAGCAGCAGTGAGCGGCAGTGAGTCGTTGGGGAAAGTCGGCGGCTAGCCCGCGTCGAAACAGCGGCTTGGTTGAGTGGTGTGTCTAGTCTGTAGCGGAGCAGTATGGGATCCATTGATGGCTGGGATGATTAGGGTGGCCAGGATGACCAGGATGACCGGGATTACTGCGGGGTGCAGGCGAGGGGGAGCGATTGCTATCGATAAGAAGTACTCTCACACTCATCCGTCTGTGAAGGGTGGGACATGCTCCAATGCTCGGCATGACCAGAACCCGTCAGCATGACCCCCCCCCTCACCCTCCTTGACAAATGGGACGGCAAATCTCGTGAGAGGCTCAGCTGGTCCACTTTCACATGCCAGCTCAGTAGGTAGAGACGATGCGACTGCAGCGACCGGATGGAGCCATGGGGGGCGTCAGATGGCCCTTCTCTTCTCTCTCTCTTTGTATGTATTGTGTCTCTCATGCAGGGTGCAACACTACAGGAGTGTCCCGCTGCAAGACATCAATGCTCGGGACTGGGAACAAGACAGTTCTATTCGCCCTTGCTCGGGAGGGGTGGCCTGCTGAGAGCGAGAGGGTGAGAGGGTGTTCCAGGGCTGCCTAGTAGCCTCTCTCACTTGCCGCGTGGCTTGGGGCGGTGCTGTGCACTCAGTGCTGCGGTGTGGTCGGTGTGGTGGCCGTATCACAAGACAGCTCCCCTCTCTGAGAGACGAGACAACGAGACACCTCCACGGCGGCTATTCCGGGTCCAACCCTCCCCAGGCCCAATTCCAGTCAATTGAGGGCCAATTCGCGGCGGCCAGAGTCCAATGGTCCGCGAATGACACCATTGACCCCAGTGCATCCCCTTGGCGGCCCTTCTGCGGTGGTATACCGGTCCTGTGCCTGTGCCTGCTGTGCCTGCTGTGCTCAAGCTGCGTCGGGGTTCATCAATGTGCTGGGAGATTGAAGATGACGATGACATGGCCGAGCGCCAACACGTACAGATCCAAGTCAGCAGGAACGCTGACGCCTCAATCTACGTCGCTCGTAACTGCATGTCCGTGTCTATCTCTGGATGGATGACTGCGACTGCGACACCAGGAATGGGGCGGGCGCATTGCAAAGTGTGACACGTGGACGCGGCGAGCTCGCCTTTCCTTTCCAACATTTCCAATGGGGGGTGGGCATGACGGCATGACCCCGTTGCCCGCTAGGTATCGCGCACCATTGTCGACATTTCTGGCGTCACAGACGTTTGTCGAGTGTCGAGTTGGGCCATTCAATCGAGGTACTATTATGTAGAAAATGTATAGTTTTGAGAGGGATTGCCTCATACCACAGTAGTCGGCGCGCCAGTCTCCACTCGCGGCAGAATCGCGGCCCCGAGGCTCGCCAGGCACGCACCAGCACCAGCACAACCATCCTTCACCCTTCCTTCGCATCAATTGCACATCAATTGATCCCCCCCACCAGGTCATCCCCCATCGCCAAAGGGCAAAGCGGCCCCATCTGGCATCTGCCAGTTTCCATCGCTTCCCAATATCACGGGTTCCCACACGCCCCCCAGTGCCCATGGCCAGAACCGGATCCCCGTCCTTCCCCGCCTCATTGGCCATGTCGCCTTTCGCCGTCGTAAGGCTGCACGCCGCCGCCCGCCGCGCGCTGTCGCTGTCATGTCGCCTCCTCCATGTCTGGTCGCCTCCAGGTCCCGGCCGTGGATGGACCGTGGACAACTGCGCACCCTGACCGGCTCCTAGTGGGCGGCGCGCAAACGGGTGTGAATCTGTCGCATGCCCATAATGTTGGCCACCCCTCCTACACTACTTACACCCTTACACCTTACACCTAACACCTAACACCGAACGCCAACCCAACGCCGAATCGCCCTGACAAAGCCCTTGGTTTCACCTGCTCTGCCTCCCACCCTTTCCACGCTTCCGTCATCCGCGTCCTGCCGCCTTCTTTATGGTCGCAGCCTGGCCGCCCTTTGACTCTCCCATCACTGCCTTGTCTCTCTCCCACATAATACCCACCCCTCTCCCCCCCATCCCCCCTCTGCTCCCGTCCGGTTTTGGCCCTCCTTACACCTTAACTCCGCACCCTCTCTACACCCCCATATCAATGTAAGTCCTACCTCTCTACCATTGACTCGCCTGTTTACTAATGTCCACCCTAGACTGCCACCAAGTCTACTGTCACCTTCCCTCGTCTTCCACACTTCGCCCGCGCTCGGGCTTCGTGTTCCCCCGACAGCCGCACTCCATATAAGCTGCTGCCTCGCCACCACTCTCCCTCCTGGTGACTCCTCTCACCACCACTCCCAACAGCCTGCCTCTGTTCGCCGTCGCAGTCACTTCCCACCAGCCCATTGAGGCCCCGTTTCCACCATTGGTGTCCGCCACCATGTCCGCAGACCCTCTCCCCCACTCGAAACCCGCAATGGCAAACAACACCACAGAGCACGCCGCCCTCCTTTCTCCTCCACAACCGGAGACACAAGAATCTTTCCAAGTCGCAATGGACATTCCCCGTCCTTGCACACCATCGCCTTCCGCGCCCAAGGCGCAGGACCAGGCCAATGCCAAAGTCAAATCCGAGCCTGCCCAGCTGGAAACTCCAGAATCCCCCCTCCGGGACGACTTTGGCAAGTCTCCCGCAGCCGCTGCACGCCCTACCTCGAGCCATGGCACAGGCCTGAAGGACCCGCCTCTCTTCGAACTCCACGCAACTGCACCTGCGACGGAGCGACCGCTCTTCTCTTCCTTCGATCAGTCTTCCTTCGACCAGTCTACATCGACGCCTGCGCATTCCACGCAGTCGACAGCCGTGACCCATGTTGCCCCAGAGTCCAAGACGCCCGCTTGGGCGCCAACTGCGCTCGACGCTCCTCCGGCACCCAAGTCGCCTGACCAGGTGCTGCCTGACCCGCTGCTCGCGCCACCCCACGTATGGGAGAGCTACCTTCGAGACAAGAGGGGCTTGACGGGCTTGAAGCGCTTGTTCTCGGACTGTCTCCGCGAGGAGGAGGAGGAGGTGGAGGAGGTGGAGGCTGCGGCTCCCAGAGCTCGTCCACACAGGGTCATCAATATCCCGCCTTCGAAGCGCTTGTACTGGGATGCGCTCCGCAAGGAGGTCGAGGCTGCGACTCCCAGAGGTCGTCTATTCAGGGTCAAGAATATCCCGGCCTCGAAGCGCCCCCGCGTGGAATCCGACCCTCTGCCCCGCCCTCCCGAGTTCGCTGGCTTCCATATGCCGCACCCCAAAGCGCCGCTCAAACCTACCAGGTTCAGGAAATCGTCCACGGCTATCCCGCCCGAGCAGCTCGATCTTCCCCGGACCCCTACGCCAGAGATACAGGCAGACCTTCCCCTCAAGTCCATTGAGCCTGTCCTCCCACCCACCTCTGTACACGTGCCGTCTGTTCCTGTCGCGCGCAAGCGTCAGAGTGCCCCCAAAGCTCCCCGCACGCAACCGCAACCAGAGAAGGAGGACAAGGACAACAACCCCCACTGGTCAGCGATTCGAGATTACGCGCCTCCACTGTCGTCCCTCGACGACGACCGAGTCATGCTTGAACCACTGAATTGGAGAGGCAAGACGCGCAAGAGCTTTGCGGACCACGAGGCCCGGCCGCATCTGCATGCGAAGGAGCTTGTGCTGTGCGAGAAGTTGGCCTTCTGTCCCCTCAAGTACCTCCGCTCCAAACGTCAGATCTTCGAGAAGTTTGTCGACTTCCAACGGGAGAACCACTTCAGGAAAACCTTCAACAAGACGGCGGCCCAGGGCGCTACCAACATCGACGTGACCATCGCTAGCGCCTTGCACGAGGCCTTCAGCAAAGCTGGCTGGTTTGACCAGCATTGGTTCGAGAAGTACATGGCATGAGGATTTTCGACCATCTCCCCCCACATTCCGTTTTCGAGGGGCATGACATTTATTTCTTCTTAGATCTGCTGTTGTTGTTGGCACCTCTCCCCTGATATTCCGTTGGCTACCATCACTATATCGACGCTTTGGCTTCGCATTCCCCGTTGGCTCGTTCCACGAGTCCATTCAGGGTGCATGCGACCATCGTGTCGTCCCCTTTTTTACTTGCATATCTGCATTGGATCTAGACTGCTGCATCATCACCATCACACGGCGTTGTGACGACTCACGACGGGAGTTTCTGGTTTCTTATTTCATCAGTCTGAACCGCACAGGGCGTGGGCCTGCGCGTGCGAGTTGCGCTCGTCATACCCCTTATCTATGAGTTACGACCCCATTCATCTGATACCCCAGAGTAGAGAGGCATATCCTCTGGTAACGTTGACGTTTTCTTCTTTCCTTGTTTCTTTGCATCTAGGGGTTTGGTTCTTTGTATTAGTATTTGCTTCAATTGAATGGCTCTTCTTATATCGCTCATATCTAGTGAGAATGTGCACTGCATTGCGCCCTGTGAATTGTGTCCGCCTTGTGCGTTATCTACGCGATATGGTGTGCTCATCTTGCGGCTTCACCCATTACGATCAGTATTGCTTACCATTCACTTATTCACTGGATCATCATACCCATTACGCCCCTGCGACGTGGCGTCACTGGAT
Source organism: Westerdykella sp. P71 (assembly GCA_019022765.1). Classification (NCBI taxonomy): domain Eukaryota; kingdom Fungi; phylum Ascomycota; class Dothideomycetes; order Pleosporales; family Sporormiaceae; genus Westerdykella; species Westerdykella sp. P71. Next base: position 19,435 of record JAFHBW010000218.1, on the reverse strand, counting down.
GGAGACCTGGATGTGGCGCGGCCCGTCAGCGCTCTAATTTTGGCGGGCCCCGGGCCTGGCGGAGATTCGGACGTTTCGGCCGGGGTCCACAAGCCTCAGCGGGAACCTCACCCAACGGCAAACCAAGACCCCAACAACCTTTCCGAGTTTCTATACCCCAACGCTCATTCCTGCGGCGCGAAGAGCGCAGGTCCCATCATGTCGCAGACACAAGCGGTCGAACCCGCGGACTCGATCCACAGCCAGGACCCGCACACGGAAGAGAAGAAGAAGACAAAGAGCAGAAGGCCCGCAAGTGAGCGATGCGTGAATACATCATGTACGAAGAGACGGCACTGACCTTCTCTAGATACTGCCTTCCGGCAGCAGCGGTTAAAGGCATGGCAGTATGTACAATACGGACACAGCAGGCCTAGCAGACACTGACGACAGACACCAGGCCTATCCTCACCCCTAAGACGGTGCTCCCCCTCTTCTTCATCGTTGGCATAATATTTGCGCCGATTGGCGCCCTGCTGCTCTATGCGAGCTCGCAAGTAAGCCGCCGTCTCCACGCTCTGCGCGCCTCCCGTATTGATCGCGTCGTCCATCTAGGTGAAAGAGCTGGCCATTGATTACACCAAGTGCATTAAAGACGCACCCCTTACGAACCCCGATCCGACCGATCCCGCCTCCGTCCGCGCGGATATACCGCCCGGATCCGTGTCGAGTACGTTCAAAAGCGCGACGGTACCTCAATGGGGCCGAGCGAAGGCCAACTACACATGGCCCAGGACGGGCGTCACGAACCAGGACGTCGACGTGTGTATCCTCAGCTTCGAATTCCCCGAGAATGTCAAACCCCCGATCCTCTTCTACTACCGCTTGACGAACTTCTACCAGAACCACCGCCGTTACGTGAAATCGCTCGACATCGATCAGCTCAAGGGCAAGGCGCGGGATGCGGCGGCCATAAGAGGGGGCGATTGCGACCCGCTCAGGGTCGGTCCCGGGGATAAGCCCTACTACCCCTGCGGCCTCATCGCCAACTCCATGTTCAACGACACGTTCGACAACCTGACGTTCGCCAATCCCCAGGGGAGCCAGGGCGATGCGCCCACATTCTACAACATGACGGAGAAGGGCATCATATGGAGCACGGAGGCGGAACTCTACGGAAAATCAGAGTACAAGCCCGATCAAGTGATCCCGCCACCGAACTGGAAGGACCAGTATCCGGAGGATGGGTATGCCACCGTCGGGCTTCCGGACCTGCACACCTGGGAAGCGTTCCAGGTCTGGATGCGGACGGCTGGCCTTCCCACCTTCAGCAAGCTGGCGATGAGGAACGACAACGAGACGCTGAAGGCCGGCACATATCGCCTCAAGATCTACGATAGTGAGTCGATTCATCATCCATGCTGGACACGCATCGCTGACTGTAGTCAAAGGGTTCCCCGCGGAGGAGTACGGTGGCACCAAGTCCATCCTCATCTCCACCCGGACCGTCATGGGTGGCAAGAACGACTTCCTCGGCATTGCGTACATTGTCGTAGGGGGTCTCTGCATCCTGCTCGGCGTCCTGTTCACGGGCGCCCACCTGATCAAGCCGAGGTGAGGCGAGAAAGACCCCTTACGCACTCGAATCCAGATCTGACCGTAGCTGCAGGAAACTCGGCGACCACACCTACCTGTCCTGGAATAACGATCAGCCCAGCACGGCGACAACGACCGGGCGCGCGCCCCGGCCAGGTGATACAGCGTGAAGTTCGACCCATGCCCTTTCGTGACGGAGCCGGGAGTTTTTGTTGTATTTGTTGGCTTTTGGATCGGTCCAGAATCCGAGGTTTTGGTAGTGTATCGGTACCTCAGGTCCGCGGGGTCTGGAGTTCAGGAGTCGCTTTTTCCCTTCTCCTTCTTCTTTTTCCTCAACAGCACCAATAAGATTCGTTATGCGTTTTATGTCTCTTCCCTGTCCCTTTGTGCGTAACATGGCCTGGGGATACTGCTCACTGTGATTTGACTAGGGCCTTCATGGACTATCGCGCGTCTCGGGGAAAACAAGCTTCTGTCAAGCTGTCAGTCTTACACATGGCGCGCGACACTGTCTGGGGCAAGACTGCATCCGGCACCAGGGCCGCGAGGTCCAGACGGACGGCGGCTGGGCCGAGTGTGCCTAGAGAGGGCGTTCTGAGACGTCGGGATCCAGACCTGGGTGGGAGAGGAGATATATAAATTCGAAAAGATTCCGACCCAGAGGATGGATATCCCATCTGTTGGAGAACGAAACACCATCCACACGGATCGAGTTAGCCAACAACTACATCACAGGGAGAAGACGGAACCGAAAAGGGAAGATAAAACAAGTGTCATCCGCTCCTTGGTTCTACCGTCTCCATCCCAAGGGATACGCCAACACCTCGCTTGTCAAGTTGACTCGTCCTCCCTCCCCCAAACCCATGATCACCACCCACCTCCTCCTCCCCTGGCTAGGCCTCCTCCTAGCCAGCGGACACGCCGTCCACTCCTCCTCTCCCCACCAAAACACCACCAAACCCTTCGACTGCGGCACCGACACCACCCACGCCTCCCCAGACTTCCTCTCCACCATCGCCGCCCTGCACTCCGGCTCCACCAGCTCCGGCTCCCCCGCCTCCCGCGCCTCCCTCCTCACCCGCGACACCCCCCTCAACACAACCACCATCACCATCCCCGCCATCTTCCACATCTTCGCGACCGAAGACGCAAAATCCGACATAACCAACGACATGCCCAGCGCACAACTCTCCGCCCTCAACGCCGCCTACAACCCCTCCAACATCGCCTTCACGCTGGAAAACGTCACCTGGACGACCAACTCCGCGTGGGCTACGGCCAGCGCCTCGGACGCCTCGGACGCCGCCATGAAGCGCTCCCTGCGCCAGGGCACGTACGGCACGCTGAACGTGTACTTCCAGACGGGGCTGGCGGGCGGGGTGCTGGGGCGATGCACGTTGCCATCTTCCGTCGGGGAGAAAGGGAGGGAGGTTGCTGCCGAGACGTATTTCTCCGATGGGTGCAATGTGAATGCGCACACGATGCCCGGCGGGGGCATGGAGGGGTATGATTCCGGGATGACGGCGGTGCACGAGGCGGGGCATTGGATGGGGTTGCTGCATACGTTCGAGGGGTATAGTTGTGAGGGCCCCGGGGATTATATCGAGGATACGGCGCCCGAGAGGGAGAGCACGGAGGGGTGTCCTGTTGGGAAGAGGACGTGTGGGGAGGGGGCGGAGGAGGATCCGATTCATAATTATATGGATTATAGTGTTGATGAGTGCTATGAGGGGTTGACGGAGATGCAGGTGGAGAGGATGAGGAGGATGTGGGGGGTTTTTAGGGAGGGGAGGTAGGGTGTTTGTGATGGGAGCGGGAGGTGAAGGGAGGAAGGGTTAGGCGTAAGTATGTGGAGGCATCAGATTGGCACGGATTTCTTCTCTTTTCCCTTTTTTTCGTATTTCTCTGTTCTCTTTTCCGAAATTGTTCCTGTACGTCTTGTAAGGATTGGGATTGTCTGTTTTAGGAGAGAAGAGTATATTTTCTCGTTCTTGATTTTTTCCCTCCTATGCACATATGATCTTTTTCGATTGTGTATTTCTTTTTTCCTTTTCTTGCACATACTGTAGATTGTTTAACTCCCTTCAAATTGGAAAAATGTGCATGCTTGTTATTGTTTCAACTCACTTCAGATTGAAAAATGTACATGCTTATCAACGTTTTACCTCACTCCAAGCTTCTTATTTTCCTCATCCTCCAAGAGGGGCATTTCGAGATCCATTTGTTGGTGTGCATGCAGCACCGCTCGGTTCCTCGTGTCGCGCTTTTTATCTAACCCTGCCAGAGTGGAGATGAGCATTCCGGAACCCCATTTCTCGAGTGCATGCAGCACCGTTCGGGGCAGTTCGGTTAGTGCGGTCACGCCTAGTCCTCGCCCTCGCCCGGTCCATGGTCGTGTGAGACGTTCCCGTCATCCCAATTGAGCATTGAGCATCCACTGTCGTACAAAACACGCATGCATGAATCCCGCATTCCAGCCCCCTACAAAGTGTCGCTCGCATTGGCGTCCGCTTTTAGTAAGCGATCAGGCGTCATGGGACTTGCAATAATCGTACGCTTATGCACGGTATGTCTGTGGTCTAGAAATCGCCATTGCCAGGCAGAAGTTACTGTTCCATTCGCGAATCAAGAGTCAAGACGCCTCAGGTGGGATTCAACACACGCGGTCTGGCTTCTTCCACAATCGAGACGGTCGGAGTTCTAGATCCGGTGGGCACGCCGTAGGGCTGACGGTCTCAGGCTCGCGTGCAGGCCCAGACAGCCAGACATCAGGTAGATGCTTTGACAATGGAGACAGTGACTGACAGGTTCTTGATTTTCCTTTGATCCGCCCGCGGGTCTTCCGAGATGAGGCGACACCCGAGATCAAGCTAGTCTAGACTATCCGAGTAGGGTGACGGTGAAGAAAGGCAACAAAGAGATACGCAAGGGGACAGTGGGAGTGGGAAAGGGAGCGAATCACGTGACGATATTTCCTCCTACCCACCTCCGGATAGAGACAGTGTAGCCTTTTCGCCGGCCGTATGCCAATGCTACAACTCCACAGTCAAATTGAGGATCCCCTACAAGCAGACAAAGAAACTGCGTCCTCACTAACACCCCTCCAGGATCCACCGCACCTCTCACGACCGACTTCCGGATCCGGACATCGCTCCAGCGAATGCGGAAGGCGGCGGTCCGCAAGCGAGAGGCGGGATAAAGAAAGAAGTGGATCCGGGGGGGATGGGTATGCGGTTATTGGTTGTTCTCGTTCGATGGGGGTGTAGGTATAGGTGTGGAGTGGGGTGAGATGTGTGTGGTGCTTAACTGGGCATCATTTCTACATATACAGGTGCAGGAGGAGGGTGAGCGGAGGGAAAGCGCTCAGGTGCCATTTCCTCTCGTTTCCGATTTACTCGGTTTGTGTTGTTCGACGACTGTTGTGTTGATGAGGAAAGCGAATTGGATTGGACCTGCTTTGGGGTAAACATATACATGCGATTCGGATTACATCGTTGGACCACGAACGTTCCTGCCAACCCACGCATTTAGGCATACTTCCAAAGGCAAGAAAACTCAGACTACGGAGAGTCCGGATTGAATACGGGATTCTTGAAAAAGTATCGAGTACAGCGAACATACGATTGAAGGACATATCCAAACATACGACTTACGCCAAACAATCATACCCAGAGCAAACGATCCCCAGCGTATCCCCAGCAAACAACACCGCTTTTAACTCACAGCGCTCGTCAATCTTCCGCTCATCTCCATGACGTCTATGCCGCACATCTCGCACCTCTTCCACGACCACCGACAGAAACGGAACCGCAAATCGCACTCGGGCTCCTCAGGGAATACTCCACAATCGGATCGTCACCACTCCTGCTCATCCACTTCCTCCACACAGCTCCCCAGCTCAACGCCGCCTCCCCCCTACTCACACCAAGATCCGCATCCCACTTCACGAAAGAACACACGCTGGTCCCGAGCAAGCAGCATCAAAGGCAAACTAGACAGGACCAAGGACGCGCTGAAACACACGCTCATCCTGCTCAAAGCGCGGCCCTCGCATTCGGACATCTCGTCCCTCTCATCCAGGTCGTCCAGGTCATCCATCTCCTTCGCCAGCATCTCCGCGCCCATCCCCATCACTTCACCCGCTTGCGACCTCTCCGACCAGGCTTTCCCACCGCTGTACGACGAAGACACACCCCTTAGCCCGGGGTTCCACAGGGCCCCTTCGCTGCTCGCGTCGGTGCCCGTTCCGAGGCGGGTGCGCGTGGTAGACGATTGGACGGCGGAGGAGGAAAGGAGAAGGAAGAGGTGGGGGAGGGTGTATACGGGGGATCTGGAGTGGGAGTGGGAGTGGGAGTGGGAGAGAGGGGAGTGGGAGGGTGCGCCGCCGGCCTATCTTCATTGATCTTTTGAGAAGCAAACCTTTGGAACGTGGGATGGGGTCTTTGAAGGAGAGATTGGGGAATTGGATAGAGGTTGCAGGGAAGGTTTGGGGAATGGCGATGTATGTGGCTGTTGCGGGGACGGTAGGGATGGCCTTGCTTTCGCTGTGGAGGGGGTTGGGGAAAGTCATTGGAGATGAGTATCAGACGGGTGGAACGGAAATCGGAACATCCATTGCTGAGAAGGAGAGGATGGGACGGGAAGGGATTGAGGAAGTGGTAGACGCAGGAGGAAAAAAGAGAACATCAATGACAAGGAGAAGAGGGACGGGAAGTATGGAGAGGGGGGAATTGAGAAGGGGATGGGATGGAGTGGACGATGGGCCGGATGTGAAGGATAGTTGTGTGGTGCAGTGATTGCAATTGATGGGTGGGCTCATGCTGTATCCATTAGTGCCGAATTTGAAGTTGATACTCAATGTGTAAAGGAGCGTCAAATTTTGTCGTGTCCGCCCCGTGGAATGTAACATATGCACGGCAAGCGGAATGTCGATGCACCTGGTGCAGGCGACGATAGAGAACTTCCTTGATTTTGCGTCGACCAATCACAGCCCTCCTTGTGTTCGACCAATCATCGGCTACGCTCTCTGTTCGACGAAGCCGCCCCAGCCTTGGCAAACTTGCCCATTTTCCCCCTCGCTCCGACTCCCGAGACCGGACCCACCCTGCCAAGCCGCTGAGTCATCCCAGCGCACGCGCCACCCACGGCGAATATATAAACCCGCCTCTCTCCCGCCCTCCTCTCTCCTCCTCATACTTACCTTGTTGGGGCTGCCACGATCAAGAATGTGGTCGGCCAAACGAGATCGCCTGCATTGCACAACGCGGAGCGGTTTCGTTTTGAATCTCCTTCGGGGGCTTCACCGGCGCAATTTTTGCTGGCGATCTCTCTTTTGAGAGAGTCTTTTTGCTTTTCATTGATCTTGCTGCCTGGTGCGGTGGGTTGAGGAAGAGTATTACCTTTTTGTTTTGATGTGTGCCTGGGACTCTTTTGCGTGAGGAGAATTGTGAGATGCTGGAAGTGAAAGCTGTGTGAGATGTGTGTGTGTATGTATATTCAGTTGAACTATGCTATCATTGCTGTACCAGTTCCATCAGAGTTGTCTGAGTCGTCTATATCACCTCATGAGTTCATCGTACATCATCTCCGTGGGCGTCTTGCGTCTCTTCCTGAAGCCCTGAGGTCTTCCTGGCTGCGGTGGAGCTGCTTTTGAGTCCAGACTGCTCAAACAATCCGATGCCACCCTGTGTGTGGCATCGTGAAAAACCCTGTTTGCCCTCTTCGCATAGCATAAGTACAGGATAACTCCTTCCAAACCCGTGGTATAGTTTCACCCGGCCTTCCCAGGCTCAATGGCCTTCTCCGTCTGTGCAACAGTATCTCCATCCCCGCCTCCACCCTCATTCACTTCCTCCTCGCCGCCCTCTGCAGCCTTCGCCTCCTCCAAGGCTTTATACTTCCTCCTCTTCTTCTTATCCGCACTCGCCTTCTTCTTACTCCTCTCCCTCGCCTTCACCCTCGTCCTCGCCTCATCCGCCAGTAGCAGCTCCTCCACCCTCTCCCCGAGTGCCTTCCGCGCGAGCTTACGATTCTGGCTCCTCGAGCGCGTCTCCTGGCATTTGACGACGATGCCCGTGGGCAGGTGCTTCAGCTGTACGGCGGACGAGGTCTTATTGATTTTCTGGCCGCCCGGACCGCTGCCCTTGAGGAAGTTCTCTTCAATGTCGCTGTCCGGGATGACGAGGCGGGGTGGGAACTGCTTTTCGAGCGGGACGGGCGTGGTCGTGAAGGCGCGAATGGGGGTGCGGAGGAGAGTGAGGGAGGCGGAGGGAAGGCGGAGAGGGAGGCGGAGAAGACAGATGGGTGGCATGGGGGTTGATTAGAGCTGGAGGATGCTGGATTGATTCATTAATTATAATAGGAATTGATACAGCAAATGGCTCCCATATGTCCCCATTTCCCGAGCTTCAGAGGCAAGAAAGCTCTCTTCGCGCACCGCCACAGTGCGCCACAGCCGGCGCCACAATCTCGGAATGAATGGGATGCGCCCACCGCGGCCCCTGGTGGTGCGTTCGGATTCGGAGCGGGCAAAACTTTGGACCCCCTTCGTCCCTCCTGCCCGTCTCACCGATTCCAGCAACGGAATACCTACACCCTGCCTGCCGCTTCAGTCGCTCTTTTCCAAAGTGCAATTGTTTTCGGTTTCTTCGCTCTCTGTTTACAATCACTGCTCTCAATCCCTCTAGGACCGATCGTTTCGCCGCGAGACAAACACCGCAACCATGCTCGACTCAACCTCCATCTCCACCCTCATCCTCCTCGGCGCCGCCTCCCTCCTCCTCCTCGTCGTAATGCTGCACCCGTCCTCGCTGCTACGCTGGCTCCAGCGTAAGCGGTACCAGTACGAGGTCACATACTCGCTGTACATGCTCACGCCCACGGAGAAGTTCATCTTCAGTACGTGAACCCTCAACACGCAATCATTCTACCAATTGGCGAAGATAGAGAAACAATCACTAACTCTATTCTCCCTACAGACTCCATCCTCTTCCTCCTCCTCTCCCTCCTCATCATCGCCGCCTCCCTCTACCTCCCCGAGCACGTCCTCATCATCACGAAGCGCATCCTGTACTACTTCTCCGGCGACGAGCAGACGCTGTCCGCGAACGGCAAGGCCTCGCAGGTGTTCGCGTCGAGCAGCCAGATGCTGGCCGAGGCTGCAACGGCGCTGTTGGGAAAGGAGGGTGCGGCGGGGACGGTCGAGATTTAGGGGGCGAAGAGGAGGTTTGGGATGGTGGTTGTGTACGTGGGGGGTAGGGTGTCTCTGGTCGTCTGCTGTGCCAGGAGTGTTCTGGGTAGTGGCTTCATTGAAGAGAAGAGACAGGAAAGCGGAAAAGAAGAACATAGGGAAGGAGGCATGATTCGTGTTTCGATTCCTCCGCTCCGCACCACCACGCCCATTCTGGAACTTCTCACGCCGCCCCGAACTCCTCACGTACGTTCGAAACGGTATATGCCCTCTTAATTCCCTCTTCTGAGGCATACCATGGACGGCTCAGTTCGTTTTGCTCTGTCTTTCCTCTTCGCTTGCATAATTCAGCACCGCCGCCAGCGTAGTCGATCCCGGACCCTTACTCCCCACGGATATGTTAATAATTGCATGGGCATCGGCGTTTTTGGGTCTCTGGCATTTCTGTATCTGCGGATTTATTGGATCACGGAGTGGGTGGACGGGTTGCACGTTTGCACGGTTGGATGAACGGGGATGGTCTCGTTCGCACCTTCTCGTCTACTCTAAATGGGACGCTACAAGGGGAAAGAGGAACTGTAGTTCGTAATAATGTATCGCATGCGGCGTCGATGGCTTCGCAGTGTTATGGGGTTATCTATGTTGCAACAAGAACGGCGTAATTAATGGCGCGTGTAGAGCCAATGAACAAAATAAGCTGTATACGCTAATCATATGGAAAACCCGTTCTTGTGCCTTTACACGCTAACTGCTTTAGCCTGCGCAAATGTACGTGTAATTCCTTCGTCCCAATTTCCTGTTGCGCAGGTCATCGCTAGGCCATTTCGCTGCGCGTGCAGAGTCGAAGTTGGGAAACAACCTGTAGAGCCGTCTATTTTATATCGTGGCCTCGCAGATGCCATTTAGTTTCAAGTCAATCCTGTACCACCCACGTCCTCCCTTATTCATACGCGGACCATCTCTTGACCGAGGGCCCGAAGTAGCCTTTGCGGAGACTGCACTAACGCTGCCAACTGCGGCTTCCAGGAAGAGTTTCGATGATAGAATTGTGGCTCCTGATGAAGGGCTCCAACGTTCATTCACTCGATCGCTTCCTCTTGAGGTACTGCTTCTTCATAGATATAAAGTCCGTGTTTCGGACCCATATTGAATTATAGAAGGGGCGTCGATATCCAGTCCTCCATCAATCTTGCTACTACAAGTTGTGCATGAAACGAATAGGAACGTAACACGCTTTCAATTTTGGTACACCTGTCTGCCGCCAGAGAGTGCGTATTGCACCTGTTCGACTTCGGATAATAAAGGGAAATCTCAGAATATTTTTCTTCCGCACGACACCATATCATCCCGTACAGGGTCTTTCCTGACACTGCCTGACTTGACGGCCTTCCTCTTCCTAAGGTATCACGCTAGTCACCTTGTATTTGGACTTGTAAAGCTTCGCAGACCAATCCGTAGTTTGGTAACCAGTTGGTACGGAAAACCAATACTTGAGCCAACAGGTCATAACGAGGTATGCGCACTTCAGTTCAGGAACACCGTCGGGCGGATTGAGGGTGAGTGCCACATCGACCCAATTGTATGCTGGCCACACATGATTACGCATATCCCATACGCACACCTTTGCTGGCTTCCAACCCATAGCACGGCACTCGGCAGTCATGTTCTTGTCTTCGGGGCCAGATCCGGCCGATCCCGTGTCGATTAGCACGTAGATCTCGTTCATGCCCCCGAATGAGGGGCAACTGGTCCCAACCTTGGCATGCAGTGTCAACTGTGATGCCTCTCCAGTACGATGGAGGTGTTTGAGTGAGATTAGCCACATATGAATGAAGAACATTCAAGTCTCAAAGTGTGACGTACGATGAGGATGATCCGATGGTGTCTCACTGGAAGTCGACTTGTCGCTGCGACTGACCTGAAACTTTTGATGGTCATGGTTCTTCTTGAGCTGGGAAACAGCCTCAGTGAGCGAGAAGCAAAGGAGCGTGATGATCGTATCATTCTTGTCCGTATCGGACGAAACGGATGTGTCGTCCGCAGCCACTTGGATGGTGGTGAACGGACCAGCTTTGTCTACAATGGGCTTCTCGACGCGAGAAGGTTTCCATTCCGACCACTCGTCTTTGTACGTGAACCAGAGATTGCAATACCGGTCGTACGACTCGGCGCTCAGTTGGAAGCTGTCCGACGCATCCGGAAGCGTCATCGGGACTCCTTCCCCGGAACCTATGAATTGTGCACGATCATTGTCGCATGTCGCGACTACTCGTTGGACAAGGCTTGCATTGGCCGTTGCCTGTATCAGTACCTGACAGTTGGCAGGGATCTCGACGTAGATTGAATTGGACATGGTGGATGAGTCTTGGAGTTGGAGGAGTATATTGAAATGGTAGATGAATCGATGATTGGGACTCTAGTGGGAGGTATGTCAGAATTATGGTTGAAAAGTCATGACGGGGCTAACCCTATGACATATATACTGTATCTGAGGTGGCGCTACAGAGGACAGAATATCTAAGGAAGATAGGTATGCTGTCATGGAGGAAATGAATAGTCAGAAGGTCCACACCACCAGGATTAATGCTCGTTCACCTATAAAAAAGCTCGGCAGACTTACCCCCAGCGCGACTGGCCTTGGTGTGTAGTTGCTCACGCCCCAGTCACGCAACACGCGCAGCGAATGGGTCTCACACCTAAATGCCAATACACACTGACGAGGTCAGTTTGCCAGCCCTTGTAATGGACAGACGTATCTTGGCCTGTTTTATATGCGGCTGCTCACGCGTTCGTGCCCAGTTGTGGATCGATGCAATCATCACGTGAGGTCGTTCGACAGCCCAAGCCCTGCAAGTGAGCTGGAGACTCTGCATATACGAGAGGTCTTCGACAGACATTCTCGAAAACTCTAACCGGACAGCTATGATAATATATCCCACTCCCGCGGTCATCAAAACCATTCGCTTGTGATTTACCCACCTAACAGAATGCCTGGTAATCGTTCGGTTCTCGACACGCGACTCAAAAAGACTAACGGGAGCCCCGATGAGGATTTTAGAACTGCTAGCATTCTATTGCGGTGTTCGTGGTGTCTGGGTAGCATGATTGTTTCTGTAGACGAACGAGGCTCTGCGGAAGACGAGCAGTGGCCACACCGACGGCATCTCCCCAAGTCGGGAGGCACGCAAGACTCGCAGATAGTCGAACAGGCCTATACCCGCGAGGTTTAGGGGCTGATAAGTGTCGGGGTGCATTGCGTCGGATGTGTAGAGCGGAGAAATGGTACCGATGTAGACTATACCACCAGGTAGATATAGATAAATAATGTTGAGGATGATGTTGCGATGATACTTTGAGGTATTGGGCATGCAGCCGATTTTATCGTAGCGTATGCCCCCTTCGAACTATCTTCCTTTCTCCTGGAACTGTCGACAGCAGGAAATCTCGTTCTGGAGCGCTCACTGTTTTACCTTCGAGAATTCATGATGGGCTGTACGTACACAGTAGAATGAATGCCAAAAGCGCAATTCCTCAACAAGTACACTCGTGGGATCGTAAATTCACTGCCGACGGCCTGTGCTGTCCATACCACAGGAGTATTATGTATAATACGCGAATTATCACCGTCGAACGTTATGATAACACCCGAATTATCCACATCCACCGTTACCCATAATCCCCGAATTATACATCTCGCCTCCCCAAGCTCCGGAAACGTAGTAGACCTCCGGATCGAAGGATTCGAGAACGACTCTAGAAGCGTCACGGAAGCCCGACCCGGTCCTCGCGAAGTATTGTGTAATCAATCCCATACGGATAATATGCATGATGTGACGTACCTGCAGCATACCTGCATCGGTGAGTTTGCATATCCAGTGGGTTGGATTGTGGAAAGGAGAGAGTGATTCGGTTGGACGGGTAGGATGCGGGAAAGAAGAGGGAAGATGGGAATGCATAGTGCTATTGGCAAGGAGGGGTTATATGGGTGGTATATGTGACGTTTATAGTGATGGATGGATGTTGAGTGGGTGATGTGTTGTGATGAGAGCGCGTGCAGCGTGCTGAAGCGATTGTGAGAAGGAGAGTTGGTGGTCGCGTCTGGGCAAAGGTGATGGGCCCCAATTCCGACCCTCTCTCTGGGGGGTAGAAAGGGAGGATGCCGAGGAGGTGACGAGTTGGACGGATATGCAGTGTAGGAAAGGGATTCGATCGGGAAATTTGCGAGTTTTATGGTGTACAGGACTCTCAAGGAACTACCACTATTCGCCCTACTGTCTATATACCCAAAAATGTCCGTAAAAAGAGACCAACGGAAAGCAAATGAACCGAACGGAATTAAGAAAAAGCGGCGGAAGAAACGTCGGAAATCGTACTGTACAGCGTTGGATTTTTACGAGACGTACCATCATACCATCATCCTCATCACCAGAGTCGGGACCGATCATTCTTGCCAATATTTCGGGCAATCCAAGGCTCGCTCATTTTCCAAATATCGTGTGCACGGCACCCTCCAGCGGCCTAGGTGTGTAGTCCTCACAAGTGACCAGCACGGGGAATCCCTTTAATGCTTCATCGTAACCGTGGCGACCGGCACCGTTCGTGACTAGTAATACAACAACAGGGACGTCCGCAAGATCCGAACTGGACTGTACTTTCCCTAGTACGTCCCTCGCGAACCTGATCTGCTTCTCGAAGGCCCTCGGGTTAGGGCTCGTGACATTTTCGGTGGCACAGATCACGACGATGACGGCGCCTGCGGAGGTTAGGTGATCTTGATGCGTCTCAGTCATTCCGATATCTAGACGGTATGGGACGTGTCGGACTAGACCCGGCAGCGCTCTGCCCAGCGGTTCGAAGGGATCCATATCTTTTGCAAGAGTCGTTGACGGCGGATGTGGCACCACGGGGGTGAAGAGAGTGACAACCTCACGTTCTTTGAGATGACGCAGCCGGCGAAGCGTCGATGATGGACACCGCACGATAGTGACAGCAGTGTTGGGAGGACCGCTGGAGGACGAAGAACTCATCTTTCGTGATTTTGAGCGGTCGGTCTTCAGTTTTGCAGACGCTCGGCTCTTGTGTTCACCCATGAATAGAGCGGATTCCTTGAGTGGCAAAAGGGGAGCCTGGCCGTTCCGAACTGTGCAGTGGCAAAGAGGTGGTAGATTCGAATTGAGATGTGATATCCGTAACTCAGTCGAAGGCGAGGGCGTCCTTCTGTCTTTAACGGTCCGCAGTCGACGATAACAGAGCGACGACCGCATTGCCCAATAATGGTCTGATAGTGGATCGGATCGTTGTCTCCAGTGCCCAACCGATGATTGACCCAAAGAGGTATCGTCACTTTGAGGGCGATGTTTCACATACAGACATGAGTCGAGATCGGGGATTATCCACCTTGACACAAAAGCCTCAATCCATGAACCAAAGTTGATATGTTAAGTGCTGGCGGATCGCAGAAGGGGCCGTGGCCCGGTTGGAGATGCCTGCGACAACTTTCGATCCTCCACGTAGATTAAGAAAGAACTTGGACGAATATGCCAGCAATAATATCGAACGTGATGCTAATGGTGATACGACATGACGAAGGGGAAGAGAAGGAGACCGTTGGGCATTTATATACGCACGATCTCAAGGAATCCAAAAGGGTAGTCCGAATCTGCAGCAGCAGGGTGATGCTTTCGGTCACCAATGTACTGCTGACACAGGGCGTTGCGGTTCAGCGTGGCGTTGTTACACCGGCAGGATTCAAGTTCATCGGGGAGCGGACCGCCTGGTGCATTGAAAAGGTCAACGTTGGGTAGCAAAAATATCGAGCATGGCCTCCAGTCGGACAAGCAACCGAGGCTGCCAACCTCATGGTGGCGATAGTAGCAATCATTCGTAGCGTCGGGATTGAGCGGTCGACACACGGACTGTGGGTCAAAGCTGAGGCTGTGAGGACTGACTGGCGGGATGGAGAAGGCATCCTCATGACCGATCCCCTTGGCCGACGCGCAAGATGGTTGCACCCATGCTCCAAGCGGAGGAACAAGCCAGTAGAATGGAAGGAAGCAGCCAGTAACCCGGGTTCGAGAGCTTATGCGAAAGATACGCCATATGGGCGGCACTGTCAATATGTACGACGCGCGGGGGTCTTCACCTTTCGAGTCCACCTTGCAGCCAGGTGTAGCGTCTTGTTGGCAACGGACCGCTGAACCCACGAACCAGATGGCCGATCAGAGTGGCATGCTGGGTGGAGTATTGCGCGACAGGCGACAGAGTCCTTGAATCGATGCTCTCTTGTGTGACTTGGCGGTGTATATAGTTTATGGGACACAGTCGGCGAAGCTGTGAAAGCTGCAAATGGCGCCCAGTGACCAGAATGCCATGCAAGTGACTCCTGCACGATAAAGTGCCTCGATTGGGCGCCCATTAACGAGCCGCGGGATGGCGTTGATGCATGTTTCCGACTGCGAACCGGGGTACCGGTCGTGTCGGGGTAAGCAGCGTTGACTGCGGCAGGGACTACGGTCGGAGATCAATGACTGAACTGGCAGAAGGATGCTGCTGGGGGGCGGTTGGAAGCGTTGGTGGTGAATAGGAGGTTGTATTAAGGTGTAAAGGGCGTGGTGGGATGGATATCTACAGATCTGCGCTAGCCCGCTTTGAGACTAGCCTCCTTAACCCATAGCACGCGCGCCGCGACCTCGAGCTCTGGGAGACACCCATGGACTATTCATGGCGCTGACAACCTTTCTCGCCGGCCTGCATATAGAAAAGAAGAGTGATGTCTTCCGTCACCGATCATTGTATGTACATGACCTCTTCTGCATTTACGGCCGCCAGCAGCTGATCCATCTCGTAGCGGAGGGCGCCGTTGGTACCGGAGTGCGCGATGCTGTAGAGGCATTGGAAAAAGGTCTAGCATGCGACCCCATGGCCAATATGGTGCTGACAGCGGCATGCAGCATCTACCATTCCGGCAAAACAACGAACAGTGAAGGTGTCCGGCATTGTCGATTCCATCTGTCGTCATGCATTTAAAGACGGACTCGATACAGATGACCTCAAGGCTGTCGTACGCGTTATATCAAGAAAGACAGAATTAGATCAGACCAGTGTAACCACCTTGATCAAGAACCTGTACCCTGCGAAACGAGTGGCGGATGACATTGTGGTGACCGTTGTGGGGGCACTTGGCCAGGGGAAGGGGAAGCCTTCACTGGGCACTCAAAACGGCCTTGTCAAATGGCTGGTCACCGTGCACAGCATCGTCGAAGATGCCAAGGTCCTTTCTCGGTTATACAGCGTCCTCTTCGGGATGCTTGACATGATCAGCATCCGGTGCGTGGGTGTGTCGCCTGAAGTAAAAGTGGCAATGTGCTAATTTTGGTAGGACCCCCTTATGCCATCTGTTGTCCCTCGTCACTCGCCGGAGGCATGTGAAGCCCTTCAGAATTCAGCAACTGTACGTCCAGGGGATTTCATAGAGAGTCTCTGTACCTCGTTTCTGACTCGATGTAGACTTGAACTTTCGCGAGGATTGAGCAATGAGCCTGCCCTCCAAGGACTTCTCCGCGTCTACAAAGACTACTACCCAGACATCATTCTCTCGAATACTCCAACGAACCGCAACTCCTTTCCTCCGGTTAGTCCTTGCCTAATGCGCGCTGCAGAAGAGAGTTGCTTTTGTTCTTTTTGTTTTCAAGACTTGCTAGGACCCGCCACTGACTTGAGCAGCAACCCGACCTTGAATGGCAGAAGAGGCTTCGAAACATTATAGATGCCACTGCGATTGCAGATGAGACCACATCAGAGCAACATAATGGCTTCCGTGTGTTAAGAAGAAAACACAGGAGGAGCCGAGCGGTGGTTGTCCCGGAGGTACATACCTTTGAGACCAACGAGGTACGGAACATGAATCACCTTGCTTCATCTCGACGGCTCACATTTTGAAATCAGGCCTCCGTCACGCTTGAAGAAATTGATAGCGTAGACGACTTCATCGGGAAGTTGGAGCGGATCGAACCTCCCGGGCAAATGGTCTCGCTCCTGGCCGATCCTCTACTCCAGAAATATGTGGATCTAAGACCAACCTCCATATCCAACAATCGCATCGAGCTATGGCTTGCAACTTCCTTGGAAGAGGAGTACAACAGAGTCCAATCCGGAATGGGTTCAACGCCAGAGCTTGCTGATCTTCTCCAGAATATCCACGGGCACACGCGGTATACCAAGGTGAGATGATCCAATTCAACCAGAGAGCGCCACTGATACGATTAGACCACTCATCCTGTCGTTCTGAGGTTTATCAACGCTTACCTGCCCGTGTGGGATTCAGTCACTGGTCTCGATGACTTACTCGGGATCCTGTCCTACATCCCCATCCAGCCCTTTCAAAGTGAGTCCGGAGACCCCTGCGCGAGACTATGGCTAACTGAGCGGAGAGGCATATAGCAGTTACCTTTCTCCTCTGGAGAAGTGTTTTGCCAATGGAAACCCCTCATCATACTCGAAACTCCTCAACTTCTACGAAACCCTTCTACAGCACTGGACAGACCAAATTATGTGTCTTCACAACCCATCGAAGGACCAAATCTCAGCCAACCGCAAAACCCTCGAGGACTTAACCGCCCACGTATCCTCAATGTGCCTCTCCCTCATACTCTCATTACCCACTGACGCCGACTCGCCGCTCCTCTCCGCCGTCCTACGCTTCTATGAAACACTTTCATCGATTCCCGAGGACCACATAATACCAATCCTCCTACCCCCTCCCCACCTAGGCTACGTCCTCGCGCAAACCGCATCCACCACCACCTTCTCACGCACCTGTGGCATCTACGCCCAGTACAAGGGCGCCTTCGACAGACACCCGAAACCCATATCCAACTACATCCCCCGCGACACCACAACCTCATTCAACTCCGTCCTCCGCGACCTCTACAACGCCCTCGGCGGCTCCAAGGCCCTGCACATCACGGATGGTTCCCCCGCCTTCTTCTGCGCTCCGCAGCTCAGGCACGCGCTGAACGGCTATCTCGGCCGCATCGAGCACGAGTATGCTGTCGGCATTGCATTCGGCTTGTCGCACAACGCGTGGTTGGCGTCGCTTTCGGCCGCGGCGTGGTGGGCGCTGGAAGAGAGCAAGATCGAACAGCACGGATATGATCGCGAGGCCATTACGTGGCATAGAGGCCCCGTGTCGCAGAAGTCACTCGAGTCGTTGAGCAAGCGTGGGGGTGTCGGTGTTTCTCTGCTCGAGTACAAGAAGTTCGTTCTGGAGTGGTTGACGGCGAGGGGCTGTGGCGGGTTTGGAGAGTTGATGTATGCGACCCATGTGAATTTTAGGCGGTGATATCATATGGAACGTTCTCTGCTGATATGTTTACATATGCCACCTTGGCTTCAAGTGCACTCGCAGGTCTTGCGTGGCGGCGGTCAACCCCCCCTCCCAATGTAGCACGGTGCACGGAGCCACAATTGGATTGCGCTCACCCAGCTGAGAGAAAAGCCGTGACTCCCCGTCATCCTAGGCCGATGTAGAGCTTTTGCTACAGTTCATGGAGGAGAGTTAGTAAGGAAGGCACTACCAGCTCATATATATAGAGCTGGATGGCCTAGCTAGTTCTCCATCAGGAATACAATACATTCAGTCCATCCAGGTCCATGTCATCTGGTAGCAAAAGCTGGCGGTATTACCAAGTACAACTCTATCTACACTTGGTTGGATGCTGTGAAATCAAACATCCCTGAGGTCCCTCTTTATTCAGTCCGAGCACACCTACAACAATGCCTCATGGGCGTCGTCATACTCCTGTCGCAATTGTTCGGCGGCTCCCAGATCGTGAAGAGGGATCCACTGTTGATGAGAGGGGCCCCAGTGAGCCCATTTGGCGAGATATTCCACCTCGCCGGTCCTTTTGTTGATGCGACCAGCACCTCCTACAACCAAGAAAACGCTCAAAGGGTCGGAGGCAGAGGAGCAAGCTTCTCGCGAACACCATGGAGGAGAGCAGAGAGACCACGACCACACCAGCACCAGGACCGTCAGACAAGGCTAAGGGAAAGCAGAGAGCAGAAAGTTCGCCGCATGCTAGCGCTGACGACCTCCGCCAAGTCTTGCAATACATGATGAAGCAAGATGCAGAAAGAGACAGGCAGATAGAGGAAGAACGGGAAACACTGCGCAGGTAGAACGAAATGCTCAACGCCAAACTGGACGCCATGGGTTCCCGCATGAGTTCGAGGCAGTCCTCTCGAGCTCGTTCCAGGACCTTACAGTCTCGCGGTCGCCTGAGGAATTCTCGCCCTACTACTAACTACTTAGGTAGTGAGCCCCTAGCGTGGAAACCTTACATGCCGCCGCCTTTTCTAGAAGATCGCACAGCTCCAAATGCGCGCGATTCCGTGGCCCTTCTGCCTCGCCTGGGTACCTCAGAACAACCCAGAACTGCTCGCGAGCATCGAAGGGCAGGAACTACGCCTGCTGCCACCCGGCTCCCCGCAGACGACCTAGATCTAGGTGAGAGAGGATATCAGCAACGAACCACCTTCACCAATACTCTCGATGAGAAAGCTCGGGAGGAGTATGCAGTCGTGAGAGGCCGAGGTTGGGGCGGAAAGTTTGACCCCAAAACACTTGGCTTCTTCCTAATGCGAGAAAGGTACTGTTCCCCTCTTTTGGGG
>JAFHBW010000217.1:0-42752 GCA_019022765.1 Westerdykella sp. P71 | reverse complement strand
CGCTCCTCATAAAAGTACCTCCCCAACCNCCCCAACACCCCCTCCGCCACTCGCTTCAACGTCGGAATCGTCGCCGCAATCATCGCAAACTGCAGCTCCACCGTCGCCCACAGCGCCGTCACAACGCTGCTCCGAAACAGATCCCTGGAATGGTAAAACTCCTGCAGCTGCAGCGTGCGCACGATGGCCGCGCACGACGCGAACAGCCCCAGCGCCATGAGCACGCACATGAAGATCTTCTCGCGCCGCGGCCGGCTCAGCTTGCGGATGAAGGTGATGGGGATGAAGGAGAAGACGACGTCGGTGCCGACCTGGATGGCGGAGAAGGCGACGATGTTCCCGTTGATGACGCGCACGGGGAAGCAGACCACGGGGCCCTGCGTGAAGACGGTGGGATCCCAGAAGACGCTGAAGGGTCGGCATTGCAGGAATTGGAAGGCGGTTTGGACCAGGGCGGTGAGGACGAGGAAGGTCATGGTCGAGTAGAGGAAAATCTCCCACCCCCGGTGCGGCGATTTGACGCGGAGGAGGAGGCAGGCGACGCTCAGTTTTACGAGCGTGATCGCCCAGAACCAGAAGACCTGCGAGATGAAGAGGAGTTCGAGGGCGGTGCTGCGGCTGGAGAATGCTACGAAGCGGGATTGGTGGCCCAGGCCGTAGAACGCGGAGGCGGCGATGAAGATGTAGGAGACGGTGGCTAGGATCTGCGGGGTGTTAGTGGCGTTATTCTTTTTTTGGACGGTGTGCGAGCGAGAGGGAGGAAGTACAGTGGCGCCCAGTACAGTCCAGTCGTCGGCGTGGAGGCGGACGAAGGGTTGGAGACGCGTCCAGATTCTTGCGGTGAGGAGGAGTATGGAGAGGAAGAGCAGGCTGCCGCCCACGCCTAACAGGATCGGTGCTGTGGTCGTATCCATGTTCTGGTTGCGGAAGCGGTTGGGGTCGAAGCTGGGTCGGTTGCTGGAGTTGAAGCCCTCGGTGCCGTTTATGGAGTTGTTGAAGCGATTCAAGTCGAAGTTGTTGGTTGGGGTAGGGAACGACATGGCGGCGATTGCATCCGCTCGACCTGATTCTCCCCTCGTTGAATATAAATTACAGTCGTACTGATGGTGCGTGAAGAGGTAAGTTGTAGGAAAAGGGAATTCGTAGTCTCATTATTTTGCGGTCCAGCCGGCAATCTCAGCAACAGTGGAGTATGGTAACGAGTGGAAGAATGCTACGCATTCGAGAAGCCGTTCTCGCTATCAGGGGGTCCAGGAAAAGAGAACCATGGTTCAATACGACGAGCGCCTGTCCCCTGGGTGGACCAATTCCCTATATCGACGAGTGGGCCTGCATCAGTCGCATGAACAGGTCGCCCCGCGAACACGCGCACTCAAAGCTGAAAAGCGGCATCACCAGCCCGAATGCAGAACACGAAGAGGGTGACCGGGCCCACAACCAATGATTCTAGACTCCGCAGCGTGGAAAAATAGAGTCGTGTAGGCTGCCGTAGAGCAGGTCTCAGACTGGTTTCATGACGCACGCACCCCAGGCCTACCTGCACCCCGCAAAATCCCGGCGATGCGTCGCCAACTCGACGAGTGCCGAAGGAGATCGCCAATTAGGAAAATCATTTCTCAGGGAGAAAAACATTATTGGCTGTATCGCAGATGCGCCGAATGTCGTGCAGCGTCGTCCTGGGTGAATGTCTTACGTAACCCTGTCATGCTTGGCGCATCGTGCTACAGCTACGCGCCATCTTGCTTCATGATGTGTAAAATGTCAATGCGACGCCCTTTTTTAGGGAATTCGTCCCAAACTTTATTTCGTTTGCGGAAAATGTGTGGGTGAAAGGGATAAAAAGAGATTCGCAGTAGAGACCCACTTTCAGATCTTTCTGGCGTGGCTCAGAGTGTAGCTGAACTGCGCTTTGGCATATGACTTCCACCAGTTCCCCTTTTTGACGCTTGTTTGCGAGAGTAGAATGCTCCTTGCAACACGGGAAGTCGCGCTTCGAGTGCGTGCGACCATGCCTTGGTTATCTGTCCTATTATTTAATTGCAGCGGGATTTCGAGGTGCAGCTAGTAGATCAAGGTGACAGGATGGCTACGGTATATCGTATGAGTTGAAACGAAGGAGGAAGGAAACCGCTGCATGAAAGAAATACTGATCAAGAAGGTTTATAGGTTAGAAAAGAAGACACGATGGGAAGCTGAAAGATACCGGAAATCTCGTTCGTGATAACGACGAAATTGGACAGGACCTTGAAATTTGATATAACTTCTGAAGGCCATGAATGGTTCAAGAAGCCAGCAATGGTGGCCAGTCTCAAATGAAATTGTGTCTGTTCCCCTCGGACCCTACAACCGAGTAAGCATCCCCTTTTCAAGTATATGTTGGTCTCGGTTCTGCGTGCACGAACAGACCAGAAGGGTTTGTGTAAAAATCGATAGAATTCGCTGTTATTACCGTAAAGGATCAACCTCGGGCTCAGCCGTCACCAAAGAGAATTTTAAGCGGAAAAGAATCCAGGAGGCCAAGTATAGGAAGATCGTTTTCAAGCGTAGCGCTAGTGGAGCTATTTTCTACAGTTCGGTTATGTCCCGCAGATGTAGGCTATATGTGTTGAGGCGTCCTCTTGATGGTGGTGAAGTCCGAGAGCAGTTTGACAATGTCTGTAGGGGCGATTCGTGCCCAAATTGTTTCTAAAGATTAATAGAATGAATATGTTACCGACTAACCAACATTTATTCCCTCGAAGAATATCGTGGTTTGGATGGAGGATCCCGAATTCCCAATGAGCTCGAGGAAGCTACTGCCAAGCTGTCCCTTCCCCTCCCTTGGCGTGATGACTCGCCAAATATCCGGAGCCGCGGTAATGCTTTCATCTCATATGCATTTATGTCTGACAAGAGCTGCCATGGATCGTTATAGAGGCCGCGAATTGACATCATTGTTGTCGAGAAAGCAGCGCCTTTGCCCTCCATAATGGCACCCGGAAAGCAAGAGACCTTTGGCAACCTCGGCCCCTGGAGCGAACCCTCCTGGTACAACTCCCTCGCGTCGCCGTATTACAACGAGTCGCACAAGAAGCTTCGAAACGCGATACGCAAATATGTCGACGAGAATATAAAGCCGTATATGTTGGAGTGGGAAGAGACGGGAGAGGCCCCAGTTGAGGCCCGTCTGGCATGGGCACGCTCTGGCTTTGCGTTTGCTGATGTCCCTGAACCATATCGACCAAAGGATATTCCTGGACCTGCTGGAATCCCGGTCGGAGAGCTAGATGTCTTCCACCTTTTGACAATGACGGATGAGACAAGCCGGATAGAGGGTGGTGTTGGCACTTCTCTGGGAGGTGGAAGCGTCATTGGCGTGCCCCCGATCGTGCACCACGGTACTGAGGAGCAGAAGAGGAAGTGGTTGCCTGGCCTGTTCACTTGGGAGACAAGTTTTTGCCTGGGTATCACTGAGCCTTCTGGTGGTGTGCGTAGGCAGCTACATCCTGGTAAACCATAG
The DNA here is from genome assembly GCA_019022765.1 of Westerdykella sp. P71. Taxonomy (NCBI): domain Eukaryota; kingdom Fungi; phylum Ascomycota; class Dothideomycetes; order Pleosporales; family Sporormiaceae; genus Westerdykella; species Westerdykella sp. P71. The sequence goes on along the minus strand of JAFHBW010000217.1, from coordinate 39,253 downwards.
CTAACACTGCCCAGTCTGATGTCGCCAACATCCAGACCACCGCCGAGAGATCGAAGTGCGGCAAGTACTACGTCGTCAATGGATACAAGAAGTGGATCACTGGTATGCCCTGGGCTACGCATATGACCACCGCCGTGCGCACTGGCGGCCCCGGCATGGGAGGAATCTCCGTCATCGTCATCCCAACGAACTCCAAGGGTCTCACGCATAGGAGAATACCCAACAGCGGACAAAAGGGTGGAGGTGCAAGCTTCGTCGAAATGGACGACGTCTACGTGCCCGTCGAGAATCTGCTTGGCAAGGAGAATCAGGGCTTCAAGATAATCATGACCAACTTCAACAAGGAGCGCTTCATCATGTCCGTGGGCTGCAACCGCAAGGCTCGCACCTGCTTATCTGAGTCTTTCGAATACGCCCACAAACGTCACACTTTTGGGAAACCCTTGATTTCGAATCAGATCATCAGCCACAAGCTGGCTACCATAGGCCGCTACGTCGAGAGTCACTGGGCATGGCTTGAGCAGCTTGCCTACCACATCTCCAACAATCCTCTAGGCTTCAATGACCCTGGAATCGCAGGCCAGATTGCTTTGTCCAAGGTTCACGGTGGTCGCATCCTCGAGATGGCGAATCGCGAGGCGCAGCAGATTTTCGGCGGAGCCGGTTACCAACGGGGAGGCACTGGCGCAATCATCGAGCAGATGAGCCGTGATCTGAGAATGATGGTAAGTTCAGATCTTTCGTTCCCACGCATGCAGAAGCTAATGGCGCGCAGGTCGTCGGCGGTGGCAGTGAGGAGATTATTGCAGACCTTGCCTTGCGGCAGGAGACCGCCCTTGCGAAGAAGCGAGGATGGAAATTGTAAATATGGAATAGGAAATTGACGTTGCATACAGCCTCGAGCTAACTATATATCAACAAACGGTCCAAACATCCAGATCTTGGGTTTCCTAATGCAGGCTCGGTGCAACGTTGTACATATTAACCCCAGCCTTGGCAAGTGGAGAAGAGTCCACGGGTCTTAACATGCGTATTTCTGCCGGGTAATGTATAAAAAACCTCACCAAGTACATGCTTCACCTTCCTCCATCATTCCCATCTGGGATATCCATCGCAATTGACTTGAGATGCAGGTGCATCTTCTGGGGTTACACAGCGCCAGGAAGTCGCAGCTGGACACCTTTGGCGACATGCATAGCATCGTCTTTAAGGCGACATAATTCCCCCCTTTTCAGTTGTACCGGCACTGTGCTCACCTTTTAAGATGTGCGGTCGTTCAACTGTGCGGTCGCTTGGACTGCTCATTGCAGCATTGTTGCCCATTCAAGATGTCATCGCAGCACCAGGCGATGCGACCACCGTGCCAGCTTGGAAAGTCCAGTCCTCTTCAAAAACCGGAAACGATGTAGCAAAGCTCTCAAACCCCAGTCTGGATATGTCCGGATGGTACGGTATTGGCTCACGTGGCACTCTCATGGCCACTCTACTCGAAAACAAGGTGTACAACGAGGCAGACCTTTTCTACTCGAACAACCTCGAAAAGGTCGATACAGCTCAGTTTCGGGTTCCGTGGTACTACCGCTCGGATATAAATCTCACTTACAGCGAAGGCTCGTACTATCAATTGAGAACGCACGGCATTTCCTCAAGAGCAGATATCTACCTCAACGGGAAGTTAGTGGCAGATAAGAATGTCCAAGCAGGAGCTTATGCCGGCCTGGCGTACGACATCACAAAGCAAGTCAAAGGTGGCGGCAACGTACTTCTCATTAAAACATACCCGACAGATTACAATCGCGACCTTGCACTGGGATTCGTCGACTGGAATCCGAATCCACCAGACAACGGCACAGGTGTGTGGAGGGGCGTCCAGATCACAGAGACGGGTCCGGTCTCCGTTTCATCGCCTCGAGCCGTCACAACGCAAAAGCCGCTGCAGGCGCAAGTCAGCATAAGGGTCGATGTCCAGAATTGGTCAAATCGTGGAGCGCAGGGAGAAGTGACATGTCAAGTTTTGGATCCGCAGGGCAACGAAATTGGAGAACCCAGGGCCGAATTCCGCCTGAACGCCGGGAGCATAGAGACTCTCACGTTCAATCTCACCATCACTGAACCGCAGATCTGGTGGCCGAGACAATGGGGTGGTCAACCTCTCTACACCACCACTTGCACGGCATCCACGGGCGCAGGCGTGTTCGATCGTACCCCAGCTACAAAATTCGGTATCCGAACTGTGAAGTCTAGTCTGAATTCCTATAATGACACAACCTTCTATATCAACGATCGCCCCTTTCAAGTCATCGGCGGGGGCTACACATCCGACATGTTCCTGCGTTTCTCGGCCGCAAAACTGCGCGCCCAGTTCGAATACGTGCTAGACATGGGTCTCAATACCATACGCCTCGAAGGTAAACAGGAACATCCCTACATGTACAGCATGGCGGACGAGATGGGCCTCATGATCATGGCGGGCTGGGAGTGCTGCGACAAGTGGGAGGGTTGGAAGTACAACGACGAAGGCTCTGGTGTCACCTGGACAGACCCCGACTACGGCATCGCAAACAAGTCCATGCGGCATGAAGCGGAAATGATGCAGTCCCATCCTTCCATGCTCGCGTTCTTGGTGGGCAGTGATTTCTGGCCGGACGATCGTGCAACGAAGATTTACGTCGACGCACTTCGCGCCTTCGACTGGAATACCCCTATCATTAGCTCCGCGTCGCAGCGAGGCTATCCGAAACTTCTCGGGAATGGGGGAATGAAAATGGACGGACCTTATGATTGGGTTCCGCCGAATTACTGGGGATCTGACAAGCTAGGCGGGGCGTTTGGCTTTGGGAGTGAACTGTCCGCAGGTGTTGGGACACCCGAGCCGTCTTCACTGAAGAAGTTTCTCTCTCCAAGCGATATGGAAGATTTGTGGAAGAAACCAGACAAGGGGCTATATCATATGAGTACTTCGACATCCTCATTCTACACGCGAAAAATTTACAATGACGCTCTGTGGGCTCGCTACGGCGCCCCAACATCACTGGACGACTACATCCTTAAGAGTCAAATGGCCGACTACGAAGCTACACGTGGGCAATTTGAAGCATACTCTGCTCACTGGGGCGCGTCAAGAAAAGCCACAGGGCTCATCTACTGGATGCTAAACAATGCCTGGCCATCTCTTCACTGGAACCTCTTCGACTACTACCTCCATCCTGGCGGAAGCTACTTCGGTACGAAGGTGGGCGCAAGGATGGAGCATGTCAGTTTCGATTATTCGACATCGTCGGTGTGGATGACCAACCGCGCCATCGACAAGGCGGGGACGAGGACGGTGGAGGCTGAGATGGTGGATCTGAAGGGCAAGACGGTGTGGAAGTCGGATCCGCTAGATGTACAGATGAAGCCCAATGAGGCTAGGTGGGTGGTGGTGTTGCCGATGGGAGGACTTGAGGGGAGAGGAACGGTGTTGTTGAGGTTGGTGCTGACCGATAAGAAGAGGGTGACTAGTAGGAATGTTTATTGGTTGGCTGCCAAAGAGGATGTGTTGGATTGGGACAACTCGACGTGGTAAGTTTACCACTTCCGTAATTTTTATGTTTGCCAGTGGCTCATCCTTTTCAACAGGTATCACACGCCCGTCTCGTCCTACGCCAACTACACCGACCTCGCCACTATGCCGCTGGCTAAACTCAACATTACTCTTTCGGGAGCTAATCAGCTGACACTGCACAATACCTCCCCTATTCCAGCTGTATTCATCCGCCTTAACCTTGTTGATAGTGAAGGAAAAGACATCCTTCCCGTCCGCTGGTCAGAGAACTATGTAACACTGCTTCCAGGTGAGAAGATGGATGTTATGGTCTCCTTCGATGTGTCCTCTTGTTGGGGCGCGGAAGTCCAAGTATCAGGGCGGAATGTTGACGCGGCAAGGCTGCAGTTGGGCTGAGGAAGCGGGCGTTGTCTGAGGATTACCACCGGTTTTTTTCACCCTACAAAGAAGAACTCGTTAAAGATAGGTCAAGCAATTTCCATAGGCATCCAGCACCTTTTCTTATTTGCAAGAATACACAATCAGCGCCCAAGAGTTGTGTTGTGTTATTTGCGTTGTATCTGTATAGTTCTTGGGTTATGTCCACGTAAAGTAGTTTTAAGCATGCTAGTGGGTTTAGGGCTGCAGGTCGTCTGTAACAGTGTACATACATGGATGATATGGAGCACATGATCATAGCCTTCACATTGAAAACTGGATTCGATTCAAGCAAGGACTAAGATACAACGATGGCCGCAATCGAATGGTCTCAGGAACAGGAGAGACCCAGGCGCTGACACCCAGAGATCATGTAAAAGGTTCTTCAAGACACTTTATTTCCTTCCGCTGGGCCTGCTTCTGAAATTTGCACCGTTTATACCACGGCCAGGGTGGACCGTACTCTTTCCACCACTTTTTGCGATAAAATGAAACCCTTGCCCACAATGATGCCGACGCGGCGACGAAGATTCCAATGCCTACTAGAAGCGGGATGGTAGTATTTACTAGTCGGTCTCCTGCAACGCCCCAGGGGGCGGGGAGGCTTAAAAAGCTGATGCAAAGGCCGAGCGACGCAGAGACAAACACTACCCAATTTAAATATGCCGAACTTTTCGCATCGATAATGTTGATCTCGTCGGTGATGAGTTGTATGTCCTCTTTGAGTTTCTTATCGAGAGTCTTAAATTGATCGTATATAAATTGGAAGTCCTCTTCGAGAGACTTCCCCATGGCCTTGGTTGTGTTCGAGAGCGTGTAGTTTACCGACAACGCACGCAACTGTGTAGGGTCGCATTGATGTTTTGCTTCTTCGATGAACTGACAGTATACCTCCATGTCAGTTCTGAAGTGGAAGAGTCGTCTTCGCAGGTTAGGGTACATCGAAAGGTCGAACTTGTAGTTCAGGTGCTGTTCTTCTATTTCGTGCAATTCGCGCGTGGCCCATACATGCACCACGACCCATTCCGAGGCTATCAGTTTATACATATTGTTCAGAACAACAAAGATGTTACTTCTTGCCTCTTTCACGAGATCAGGCTGGTTTTCCAAAGGCTGGAGATAGAACTCCAACATTTTCAAGAAAGCTCTTCTCGGCTCTAGAGAGTGCTGTCGACAGCTTGTGCAATATCGAGTTTTAGAGAATGGTATCGTCCTCATTTGAGTGCCAGTATAGATGGTTGGGTATTCGAGAATCATGTCATTTACGAGATCAGGGCGGAACTCTCGAAACATAGGTTGGCCAACAACGCTATCCTTTGGTTTGCGACAGTGGGGCTCACAGAGTAGAATGGCTAACGGATCATTAGCATCTGGTACATAGTATGCTAGGACATCTGATTGAACTTGCCATTCCATCCGTTCTGTCTTTTCTGATACCAAACTGACACTTGTCGCCTGAATCTACGGACATAATGCTTGCACATTCTGGTGAATTCTTTAGGAGCAAGTGGGGGGACTTCACCATTGCTAGGACTGTTGCTTATAATCTCCCCGCCTTCAATGCGAATCTCGTGGTAACGAATCTGAAAGTAGTTCTGATTGACGGTATCAGAAGGAAGAACAGGCACGTTTTCGCTGATCCAGTAGGGATAAGAGACGTTCGAGTTACCCAGCCATATAGGGTCCGCCTTCCAGCAATCTGCTAAGAGATGTCTGGCAAAGAACTCTGGTGGAATGTTGAAGTGGGCGCCGAAAATAACTACGAGGTCCGGCGTGATCCCCTCAATAACGAACAGTCGACATGGAGCTTCTTCAAGGAGGGCCTTGTCCAGTCTTTGCTGCCTTTCCATAAGTGGTGTATCCTTTTCTAGTATATACTCCCATTCAGGTTCTAGGGTTGTCTGATCAATCTTCCACCGAGCGAGGAGCGGTTGTTGTGATGGTCCAAGTTTCCATCCCCGTTTTTCCAAGAATTGGAACAAGTATGTGGCTCCTGGTATGAGCCCTTGAAGGCGTTCAACTTTTTCATAGTACAGCCTTGTGGCCGACTTCGTTGCCGGAGTATTTGACGATTGCATTGCGGCAGTGACGATGGGATCAAGATGAATCAAAGCTTGAGCATAGCAACGAAGGTGGAGACGGTATTCTGGCCTTTCATAACGTTTACCTCGCATACGTTCTACAGCTACTGGCATGATATCAGGCCACTCATGGGTGACAGTTGCAGCACTGGTGCGGCTGAGTGCTAGGGTAAGCGAAGTTCCTACTCAACGTAGACATACGCATCTCCTGATACAATGCGATTCTTGAGAGTCTAGAGCTGAAATAAAACAAGAGGACCAGAAACGCAGAGTTGTAAAGCGGGAAAGTGTATTTGAAATAGTCAGGAGCATAGTCGGCTAATATTGAAAACTCATGTGATATACAAGTATGCGAGATAGACAAAGATAATACAAACCGCATAGAGTTTACAAGAGTACTTGGCTGCAATACATACACTCAACGGCACGATGAAATAGCTACGGATCCAGACTTTCCTAAGTACGGTGGTAAACATGTGACAGTTACCCTGGTCGTTACCCCGGATTCCCACATGGAACGGCAATTGCAATTAATCCGGGGAGCGGAACAATTCCCACAACCCATGACAACATATATCAACAATTATTGCTCCTATAGGAGCCATGGAATTCTCGGAAAGATGGACGGCATGGAAATGCGGGATAGCCTAGTTCGCAGGATAGGTCGTATATTGCCGTACTTCTGTGCTTCTGGCTCATCACTTCCACTGTCCAGACTACTATCTCTTTGTACTCAGAATGCATTCACTTACCTTCTCGCTCCTGTCTCTCTTTAGCGTGACCATCATCGCAGCACCAACCTTCCAAAGCCTTGACTTCTCCTCCCACGTCCTTACCCCACGGGCGGACCCCTCGCTCACGAGCTACATAGGCGCCTTCTTCCTCGGCGACAAACCCTCCGTCTATTTCTACCAATCCAATGGCAACAATGGTCTCTCCTTCAAAGCCTTAAACAAAGGCCAACCGGTCATCAATCCCACCAAAGGCACCCAAGGCGTTCGCGACCCCTCTATTATCGCCGGCGGCGGCGCAGAGGCAAACAGAAAATGGTACATGATAGGCACCGACTTGAACATCGCCAAGACAACTTGGGATGCCGCGCAACGTACCGGCAGCCGTGGCATCTTTGTCTGGGAGTCCACCGACCTGGTGAACTGGGCACAAGAGCGCCTAGTGCAAGTGGAAGATGCAACAGCGGGGATGGTGTGGGCGCCGGACGCGATATGGGATGCAGAGAAGGGACAGTATTTAGTCCATTGGGCGAGTAAATTCTACCCAGCGAGTGATCCGCAGCATACGGGCAGTCCGAGCGCGATTCGCATTCGGTATGCGCATACGAGGGATTTCCAGACGTTTACGGCACCCCAAGACTACATCAATAAGTCTCCCACCAACATCATCGACCTGAATATCTTACCGATGGGCGGTAATTCGTACGCGCGCTTCATGAAGGACGAGACGGCGAAGACGGTGTTCACGGAGATCAGCACGAACGGTCTATTTGGGACGTGGACAAGACCCGCTGGACCGAATGCGATTATTGCTTCGGGAGTTGAAGGCCCAGCCGCGTATTGGGATAACCAGGTGAATGGGAAAGCGTATCTTCTACTCGACTTTTACGGCAGTGATGGGTATCGACCTTATGAGACCACCGACGTAAAGAGTGGGAAATGGACCGCGAGTGATAGGAGTGGGTTTCCGAAGAACCTTAGGCATGGCAGTGTGCTCCCAGTGAATGCGACAATCGCAGCAGCACTTAGTGCGAGGTGGCCAGCATAGATAGAATAGCGACAAGAGAAAAGTCCCGCCCTACCTTGGAAAGATCCAGTTCCCCGTTACTCCTAGAGAAAAATCGAGCGTTGGAAAATGTCATTGTCCGACCGATGTCATTAATCCACCTAGCTACCAGTAAGTAAAGGGTCTTGGGAACTGACTTTACTTAGCTCATTGAGGCCTAGAAAGTGCAATCTCCTTAATAATGTATATTAGCACTTTGGCATAAGTTCGAATTGCATCCCAAGCCCAGCAGTTAGTGGGGGCAGCTAGAACACATCACCTAGTGCTAACAGGCTTAGTTTTATTCGTTATGGGTGTTTTCGGGTTCTGAGAACGCACATAATATTATCAATTGATAGCTATGTAGCAGGCCTGGGGTATATTCCATAACGCCAATAACCAAATCATGAAGACATTAGTCGGAGTCGGAGTCGTCGTATCCGGAGAGAACTGAAAGCGAAGCCGGTTGCTGGACCACCGGCTTTGGGGGAATCTTTTCAGATGAGGAAGCGGAAGTCCCGTTGTCATTGCTTCGCTTTTTGATACCCAATAAGGCACCTGCGTCCTTCTTCTTGGCCTTAGGTCGGATGAAGCTCGTTGGAGGGGCAGGCTTGGGCTCTTCCTCGACAATCTCCTCGTCCAAGATCTGTTCTCTCATTTTGAATACTTCTCTTGCTATTCTCGCATCCTCTTCATCCTCTTTCTCCGGTTCCACTTCTGCGGGAATAGCTGCGCGATCCCTCCCTGCTTCTATGCGTGCATTCCTGGCCCGGATTTCGTCAAGAGCGTCATGTATCCGCATCTCATTCTGTTGCTGGAGAGTCCGTTCCTCCAAGTCTTTCATTTTGTCAACGGCTTCCTCTTCCTCCTGATAGTCCAGCGGATCTGGCTCCGCCAGTTTACTCTCCCGCCATGGTTCGTAATTGCGCTTGCATCCGCGCTCGGCAGCGTAATCGGTGTGTTGCGGGTCCGTTTTGAATGTGATCTCCGACGAGCAACGCGTGCACCGAATGTAGAATCGTATGATTGAGATTCCAAGATATTTCTCTTCCGTAGTCTCCTTCCTTGCGTTGAATTTACGTCCCTTGTAGATGAACTCGCCACAGCTGGTGCATTGCATAGAGAACGGGGCCATGAGTCGAACAGTGGGTAACACTGGCTTCCCTCCCTTTGCCCCCCGTTGCCGGACAATCTTCGACGGGTCGAAGTCCGGAGGGTAGTACTTGGATAGTACTTTTCGTTCAGACATACTGCTTTCGCGCTCGTTGTATAGGGCGGTCTCAAATCAAGCGTAGGTCGATACAAGAGCTCAAAACTTTCGGAGTGTGTGTTGGGCGGACGTAAGCAAGCGGATGGTGGTGGTGGCGGGAGAAGAGGCAGATGGGAAGATGGAGATGAGCAACCGTAGCAGCAGTGGGTAGTTAGCGTGCCAAGCTGTAGCTAGGCACGCCCCACCCACGTGACTACGCGTCTGCCCAACTTTGGTATAGGCGCGATCGACAAACACCACACCTGGGCACACATGCAAGTAGCATGGAGAAACATCTACGAGAATGGAGATCGACCGCGGTACGAAAGAATCAGTACGAGACCGCTATCTTCGTAGCTGATAAGCTGCTCGCCCTCACGAGTAAGTATTTTGTCAGTTGCGATATCCCAGCGCTAATGCGTAGTAGAGGACGACAACGATGCATTCTGGCTGGCGCAGGCTCACTTCAATTCGGGCAATTACAGTCGCGCGCAAACATACCTCTCACGCGGAGAGTTGATCGAGCGGAACCCGCAATGCCGCTATCTACATGCACAATGTTCGATAAAACTAGGGAAGATTGAAGAGGCCCTCGCGACGCTCGGGGACCAGAACCCGACACATCTTATATCACAGCCGGACAGCAGACACCATAAGCTACGGCACGTGGATGTCAATGTACGTTCCGGGCGACATAAGACAGCCTTACGGAGCGATCGCCTCCCTACAAGTGAAGAGCGCGACAGGGAGGATTCAACAAACCTGAAATTCGAGGCGGGCATGTGTTATCTCCGGGGGATGTGTTTTGCGAAACAGAACGCATTCGACCGGGCAAAGGAGTGCTTCAAGACGGCCGTGCAGATTGATGTTCAGTGTTTCGAGGCTTTCAATGAACTGATGTCGAATGCGCTCATGTCACCAGCCGAAGAATGGGCCTTCCTAGAGTCCCTGGATTTCGACATGATAAACGTTGAGAATAACCCATCTCTCTCCCAAGAAGCGGCCGAGTTCACAAAGACCTTATACATCACACGTTTGTCTAAATACGGGCGGCCAGCAGAATTTACCGATGCGGCTGAGACTTTGTCAACGCATTACAATCTTTCCGAGAACCCCGACATCTTGTTATCGAAGGCCGAGCTGCTCTTCACCAATTGCCAATTTCGAAATGCGCTCGCTCTCACCTCCTATGTACTCAAGACTGATAGGTACAACTTTGCAGCCATACCCATCCACGTCGCCTGCCTTCATGAGCTAGGCGAAAAAAATGCTCTCTTCCTCATAGCACACGACCTCGTCGACAACCATCCCCAGGAGCCCGCCGCCTGGCTCGCGGTTGGCACGTACTACTTTTCCATTGATCGCGTTGCAGAAGCCCGGCGCTTCTTCTCCAAGGCTTCAGTAATGAACCCTCATTTCGGGGCCGCATGGATCGGCTTTGCGCACACATTTTCTGCAGAGGGAGAGCACGACCAAGCCATTTCCGCATACTCCACAGCGGCTCGCCTATTCCAAGGGACGCACCTGCCCCAACTATTCCTCGGCATGGAGAACCTGCAGCTCAATAATCTCAGCTTGGCGCAGGAATACCTGACTACGGCCTATGAGCTCTGTAACCATGATCCTTTGCTTCTCAATGAAAGGGGCGTCGCCTTTTACCAAGGAGGGGATTGCGGTTCTGCCATTGAGCACTTTATATTTGCCATCCAGATTGCGGAACGCAACGAAGCCGACCACGACGCCTTACTCCCTATACGAAATAACTTGGCGCACGCGTTTCGTCGAAGCGGCATCTTGGGTAAGGCCCTCGAAGCATTTGACGAAGTCCTCCGCCATGGGGACAAGGATGTCGGCGTCTTCTGTGCAAAGGGACTCGTACTGCTCGAAATGGACCGGAACTGGGACGCCGTTGTCACGCTTCATGAGGCGCTGGCAATCGACCCGCAGGCTACCTTGGCTACGGATCTGTTGAATAAGGCTTTTGCTGCGAACGAGAGAGTCTCAATCGCTGATGACGAAGAGTTTGCCGACTTGGATAGAAAGATCAAGGGAAAATTGGCTGGGCAAGGGAAGACAATCGATAGCATGATACTGGATTCGGATGCATCGCCTAGGTGATGCACAAAGAGAGGGAGGCTGGCGCTTTGGAGTTACTGGATAGGAAAAGGTATTGGAAGAGGCGCTGTTTTTGTATGAACGGGGATTGGGTAGAGCCCGGGCGATGCTTGTTTCTTGAGCTGATCGGAGCTCCAAAGGAATTCGTTTTGACCACAAGCGTGTACTTTAGAACCTGTCCTGAGCTTGCATATGTACTTTGCACGAATCATCTCAAATCCTTTTAACTTCTCACTCGTGCCACTCACGTGCCACTCAATATCTGTGAGCTATTATGAAGGCCAAGCCTTTGTCCATACAAACAGAGTTGCATGTCACTGCAAACTTTCCGAAGTAGCAAACACGATATTTCAAAACTTCACAATGTCTTCTCTAGTTTGGTCGTAACGTCGTACATGCCTGCTTTGATGAATGTGGCTGGTGTTTCTGCAAGTGAACCGGTAAGTTGTGGCGCAGCCCACCACCTCACCTCCAGGGGATCAGGGGGGTGCATGCAGTCAGATTCTGGTCTTTGGCGGTCGGCATGTCCGCCCTCTTTTTCACCCACTTATTCGTTGCCGTTTTCACCTCGCGCTGCTGCCTGCTGTGCCACTTTCATGTTTCCTCACTACTTTTCCCAGTCTGGCCATCTGCATTTACTGTCTTCAGCCCAAGGATCCTGGGAATTCTGGTTAATTCCCGAGGATATGTGGGACCGCCTTTTTCACCATGGCCCAATTGCCCGATTTGGAATCACGATAACTCACCAGCGCAGCATCCTCAGCCCTATAGCCCTCGCTCGTGGGCGTACCAGGTGTTCTGCCTAGAGTTCTCAGCTGCCGTTTGACAAACTGCGGCCAGACTAGTGGAGCAGTGATAGACGAAACATGTCAGATGCTACACAAATCTAGGATCTTGCATATGCCGCATCTCTGCGCCGGTTAGTCATACGCTCTAAGTGCTTTCTGGTAAGGGACGCAGCCTCAGCCATGGTGGCGCATGCGCTCTAACCACGGTGAAAGTTTGTCAATTTCCGAGGGCGCCCTTTCCGTACTTCTATTGTATATATAAGTGCCTGGTCTTTCTGCTCTTCTGGTTCATCGCATTTCACAACCATCAAACTACTCATCAACCTTTCGCTGAGCATACACGAGTTTGCCCGAATACTTGGGGACCTTGGATAACTTACCCCTGGCAATATTGCAACGACCATCAAGTCTACACTTTTTGTACAGGGTTTCACAAACCTCCAACCGAAGAGCTTCGGCTCGCATCCACCATGGACTTCGAAAGCTTTCAAGGAAAGCTGGATAGCATCAAGTGGGATACTTCGAGCAACTCCACCCTCACAAGTCTCCCTTCCATGCTCCTGGAAGCTTTCATCCCCGGATATGGTCTTGTATCGCAAATTATATTCCGCCTCCTTGGTTTCGACATCGGCCTCGCTGTATCCGGCTGTGTCCTCCTCTACGGCTTGGGCTTCGGCGGCAAGAGAATATACTACAAGGCTCTCTCCTACTTTGCTGCCTACCTCACGTGTTGCATCGAAGTGGACGACGATGACGATCTCTTCGAACAAATCCTGGAATGGATGTCGGAGCAGCACATGACCAAGAAGTCCCGGTCTCTCAGGGCTGTCTCCCACTGGATGTCGCAATGGCAAGAGGACGATGAGGAAGGGCAGGCTGCGGACGAGGACATCTTGGACGAGTCCGGAATCTTCAACTTTGAGAAGTGGGCCAGCACTATTCCACCTCGCTATGAACCCAATTTTGGCAACGACGTCTTCTGGTTCGAGGGACGCATGTTTTTCTTCAGCCGGACGAGGAAGCAGAAGTCGAGAAGTGTGTATGGAGGTGAAGATCAGTTCTTGGATATTTCCTGTATAGGGAGGAGCACGGAGCCGATCAAAGAGCTGTTGAACCACATCAAGAACTGGAGGTTGATGAAGAATAGTAAGAAAACTGCCGTGCATCGGCCGGCTCCGAGAGAAGAGAGGATGAGCTCATACTCCTGGGACAGGCAGTCACTCAGGCCCTCACGACCATTGAGCACTGTGTCTTTGGATCGAGAACAGAAGGCCATGATTGTCAGGGACATGAATGAGTATCTCCATCCCGCTAGTGCTCTTTGGTATGCACGGCGCGGAGTACCGTATAGGAGAGGTTACCTACTATATGGGCCGCCAGGTGAGTTGTCATCAGCGTTGTGGTTTCCATCGCAGTACCCTATAGGAGAGGTAACCTAATGATTGGGCCAGGTACGGGGAAAACAAGTCTCAGTTTCGCACTCGCCGGCATCTTTGGCCTGGACATCTATTGCATCTCCCTCACCGAGCCCGGACTGACCGAGTCCTGCCTCGGCAAGCTCTTTGCAGATCTCCCACGGCGGTGCGTTGTGCTCCTAGAAGATATCGACTCCGCAGGCCTTCGTCCCCGGGACGTATCCTTTGATTCCAAGGCCAGCGCAGACGCGAACGACGACAGCAGCGACGACAGCAGCGACGACAGCAGCGACGACGGCAGCGACGACGGCAATCTTACCCAAATCACAAAGGCCGATTTACCGCCTGGTGCGGGTCCCGTTTCGCCGCCGTTGGTATCTGGGGGAGACAAGTCGCGGATCACCCTCAGCGGCCTCCTCAATGTCATCGACGGCGTCGCCTCGCACGAAGGCCGCGTCCTGATCATGACGACCAACTGCCCCGACCAACTCGACCCCGCCCTTGTGCGGCCCGGGCGTGTAGACCTCCAAATCGAATTCACCCTGGCTACTTCCGCCCAGATTCGCGACATCTTCATGCGCATGTACTCTGCGGACAAGGACAACAGTCTTCCGGCTTCCATTGCCCCCAAGAAGCCAGCGCACTTTAGATCCGGAAGCAACGTTTCCAGTTCCTCCAACCCCGATGCGGAGTTCCTCGAGATGCTGTGCCAGAGCCCCGTTCTGGACATCGTGGAGCCGGAGAAGCTTAAGGAGATGGCGGATGAGTTTACGAAGGCGCTGCCGGCGGGAGTATTTTCGCCGGCAGAGATCCAGGGTTTCCTTTTAATGAGGAAGAAGGATCCGAAGAGGGCGTTGGAGGAGGTGGAGGCTTGGAGGGAGGCCTCGCTCGAGAAAAAGAAGAAGGATGGTAAAGTCAATGGCGGCGTGTCGACATAGTTGATTCGCAAGATGGGGAACTTTGGAATACCCGGGCATTGAAGAGAATGCACAGCTAGTGTCTTTGCAGTTGACGGCGTTTTCGTAAGTTTGAATTTGGCATGATTCCACTCAAACGGGTTTGCATTGGGAGGGAAACAGTCGTGGAATCTGGATACACGACAAGGAGAGCAGGGAGATTCCACTCAAACGTTCGACTCAAACGTTTACATTGGCAGAAAATATGGGGAAATAGCATAATCAATATATGACAAGCCGATAAACGGTGAATAATAGAGCACTAGCTGTCTGATCTTTCAACTTTACTCTTAGTACGGGATCACCTCCTTTGTAGACAATAAATACATGACAGACAAATAAGTTCACTTTGAGCATCTGCCTAGTCTACCTCTGTTTGCGAACTTACGCAGACGCAGAATTCCAGCACGCTTTTTTTCGGACACAATGGACATAATGCATTCGACAGTGATACAGTTATTTTTAAATCCGATTGCAAGCGAGCGGCACTACTACCGATGCTGAATTGGTGGCTCCTTTTGCTGGGCTATATCGATTTTCGTCGTCAGACTGAATGTGCATCCACGTATTTTATTCGTGCGGTTCAGAGATTTTGCATGAGTGACTTCATTCAAACTTGATCCAAATGAGTAACATGATCCACCTCCGTCAACAATTTCGCGACACTTCTGGCACTCCCTGACCGCCTACACACACCCACAGGCTTGGGGGCCTAATAGCAGTAGTCCGAATGCCCAGCCCCAGCATCAGCACACCCACCCTTGCAAATGGAGCGATACCAGAGCGCATCTCCACCGGTCCTACCATCGCATTCGAAGAGCGTGTCTGGATAGTCGTTGAAACCGAGCCCCGGGGGGTGCCACTGCTTGCCCTTGTCGATGCCGGCTTGGATGTCCCAGTCGCTCCAGCCTGCGCGAGAAATTCAGTTAACGAGGAAAGTTGGGTGGGACGGGCCGACATGAGGACGGAAAACGAAAGGATGGGGGAAGGGAAAGGTAGAAGAAGATCATGTACCCATGGCTGCCAAAGTGTGACCACAGTAAAGTCGTTGGCCGTGGCAGGAACGGTTCGCTGTCGCAATGCCGCTGATGGCTGCGAACGTGAAGAGGGCTGTGGTGACTTTCATGGTTTATTTAAGGTCGAATATTGCGTCGGGAGTTAACTGAGAACGGTTGTCTTTTTGGTGGTGGACATTTGGAGGGGGTTGGTTCTCGCTATATATACGTCGTCTCAAAGCCGCCGCACATGCAGATTAAACCTTTCGGTGCCGCGATCATTCGACTTCTTCATTTTACACCGGCCAACCCGGATGTATTTTGACACGATGCGGTGAGAAGGCCATCACGGAGTCCTTTTGCGGCTTGGATTCTACTTACTTGTGCTGCTGAAATGTAATACAAAATGGTGGGCCTGAGTACTCAGTGCCACCTAAACAGAGGGCGAGCCCGAAATTTTAATTCCGCACAACTCCGGCCCAAATATGAAGCTCGACAACAATAAGTCACATGCGAATTGGAGTAGCTGAGCGGACAGCAATACCCGTGCGCAGTGGGGAGTTGACTTCGTTCTAGATTATCAGCACTGTCATACGCTACTCGAGTTGATACTAGATGAAGAGTAACATGCAAACGTAGGAAAATGTTGTGGAGGCCTTACGTCTTGTTAATATTGGCGTAGATTCGTAATAAGTACGTCATATTCCCAATTTGTCCGAAACGTCTTTGCCAGCACAGGTTACCCCTTGCTTTGCATCGAGGTAGGATGACAGCGGAGCATGTGCATCCCAGACTAGTCCTGTTACAAAAACGACTCTTAGATCTGGCATGTAGTTCAATCTTTCCAGAAGAACTTTGCTTTGTCTCGCATTGTATCTCAATGTCCGTCCGTATGTATCAGTCAATCGCCTCATGTGCTCCGCCAAATCTGTTACTTTTCTTCTGTCACCTCCAGCACCTAACCGCTTATAAAGGTGATTCAGGGGATGATAATTAGGTTAGCTGCGTCATCCATTCTAATCACAACATCATAGTGATTGTGCGAGCCTGTGGAAGGCTACCTCATAATTGAAAGCTCGGGGCTGATATCCCCGATGACCTATGTATGTACATACTACATGGCTGAGCAGCAGCCCCTATAGACAAGCCGCGGGATCCCCAGCATAGATTCACGGTCGAGAAATGCGATTATGAGCCATTGATCGTATTTCTGGTTTCGTGGTCGAACTTTGATCCTGCACACAATACAACTCTGTTGCCTCAGATTGGGTTCCTCAAAGAAGCTGCGAAAATGCGAGAAGCTAGTTTTGGACACCCACAATGCCATTTCCAAGGGGTTTTCGGGGGTAGACATTAACGAGCACTTCGGATTAGTCATGATCGCGTCCACGGGCTAGCACGTGAATACGCGACCAGCAGTCCACGGGTCGGAGAATTAGGGCCACTTTAAGCTACGTCTAAGACAACGCGGGACGGTCAACTTTCGCTCCTTGCGAGGCACAGAAACCTCATCCAGGCGGGGCTGTCACCATGGCCGACGCCGATTCGGATGAGTTCACCCAATTGCAGGAGGAATTCTACAATGTGAGCTGTCACTTTTTCGTCTCAACTCGTGTGGTTGTGGCGCGTCACCCCGGTCACTTCCCGCAGATCCTCGACGCAACCTCCCGTTCACCGCCATCGCTGACTGACTCCTCTCTCTCAGGACCCAGAAAAGCTCTCGCAGCTGCTGGGGCAGCGAGTTGGTCCTTCCAGCTCCTTCCGCTTCACCTCAACAACCGAAGAGACGGTCGCCTCCGCCGTTGTTGCCGTTCCTTCTTCCGCTCAGCATCAAGTCGCTGCAACATCCCCGCGGGCAGCACGCGATCCGACTTCTCGCCGCGCCGCAATAAACACTCGTTATGTTAAGCCGAGCCTGCCAAAACACCATTCTGCACCCACGGTAGCGGACGTGATGGAGGAGCGGAGTGAGGCGGGCAGGATGTATCACAGCTTCAACGACGGCAATGGCATTGGCGACACCCAGCCGGACAGTCAGATCTACAAGAATTGGACGAGCGGTTTGCACGCTACCAGCGTCTATGACGAGGGTCATGGTACATCTCTTCTCAATCGTGTGGAAGAGGAGGAAGACACGACTGAAGATACTCCATTTATCGAATCGAGCCCAGACGTGCTCCAAAGCCCCACCATCACCAGCCCGACGGTCATTCACGATGACAATATTCCGGAGACACAGCCGCACGCGAACGGTGCGCTGACAAGCCCTTTGAAATTTGAGACTCCAGCCATGGCCGGACGGAAGAGAGACAATCAGGGCGAATTCCTCAGCTCCGCAATGAGAACCGCGACGACACCTGGAACGGCTTTGACGGCGACGGGTTTCTTCCCACCCGATATGCTCCCTGCCGCTGGGGAAGGCATGTCACTGACCCAAATATTCAACGCAACACAAGCAGTTACTTCCCCTATCCAAGGCATCATGCCCGACGACGCAGTGTTCCCGCACCCTTCTCCTAAATTCGCCAACGCACGTCACTCCAGCCCTCTAGCCGCAGTCTCAAGCCCTATCCCAGCTCCGAAAATCGAATCCGCCTTGCGACCTTCTAGCGAACCTAGAACGGAATATATCACAATGAAGCAGTCCCAGGAGAGAAGGCTGCGCGAAACGGAAGAGCAGCGGGATGCACCGATAGAGCAGGACAGCTTGGAAGAAGAGTTGACGAGACTGGACAGGCAACGCGCCCTCCGCAAAGCTCGGGAGAGGTTAGAAGATGGGGCAACTAAGACGTTGACCAAAGTTACTGCGCCCTCATTTTCTTCGCCTGCCCAAAGAAAACGTGGTCAGAAGTTAGGGTCATTATCGGCAACAAAGAAGCAAACACACTCTGTATCCCGGAGTGCAGCGAGGTTTTCGGCTTACGATGGACCATTTGACGATGACGAGCTCCAAGAGCTGGCCCCAACTGCAGCAGTAAACGGCAATGGCATCGCAGCTGACGGAGTGTCTCCAAAGGCGTTACCTCAAGTTGTCCCATCAAGCGAGCCTCCCACCCCTGCGAACGCAAGCAACAAAGGGAGCAGCAAGGTCCAAGTCCCACGGACCTCTTCTCATCCTCAAGGAACGTTATCCGGCCGTGCCTTAGACGAGTCTCCGCCGGGAAGCCTCTCTGTACAAATACAGGACGATACACAATATCAAAAATTTGCATCCCAGCGTTCAAGGCGCGTATCCCAGCTCAGAGGAGGTGGAGGATCGTTTACCATCATGGACTCGCAACCGGAGCATCCAGTCTTGAGCAGCGTTCCTAGACCGACAATGACACTCCCGTCGTCGCCCTCCAAAAACCAGTATAGTATCAACCAGACAACGCTGGCTGGAAAAACGGGGTTTACAAGCCAAGTGATGTCTTCGTCAATGCCACCTATGCCGCCCCAATCCAGCTCTCCGTTATCTGATGGTCAGGGCCAGGACGAAGAGGGTGCCGAGGCTGAAGATGAGGCTGTTCGGAGTAGCCCTCCGCCTGTGATCAATGGCGAATTCGAAGACGGGAATGAGATTGCGTATGACGAACATAATTATGAAGAGCATCTGTCTGCTGGTGATGAAGATGAAGGCAACGAGACTTCGCCTGATACAGATGTGGGGATGGACGAAGACAAGGTTGTGCCGGAGTCAGAGCATGGCAATGAGGCAATTGAGAACGACGAAGCTGAAGAGATGGTGGTCGACTCGACTGTTGTACCGAATATCGCGGCTGAAGACGGCGACGAGGAGATTCCCGAGACCGCCGAGCAAGATGGGGCGTCGCGAAATCGGGTTCAAGACGATGAAATGGTGCTCTCCAGCTATCCTGAGGACACGCTATATCATCGGCAGACGAATGGATTCACCAAGCCTCGCTTGCAGCGGCAGTCTACAATACCGGAGTCCGATATGATGGAGGATACACAGCCTTCATTTTCCCCAGCGGCCCATGCTGGACACCCAAATACTGTTGAATCTAGCGACCTTGATGGCGCAATGCCGATCGCGACATCTGGAACAGTCCTTTTCCACACCGCTCAGGAGCAGCCTTCTTGGTGCGGATCGGATGACCGTAATCCATGTGACACCGAGTCGAACGACAAGGCGTACTATACTGCACCGGTCAATAGCAACGTTCAAGGTCCACCCGACGAGAACGAAATAGCCCGGAAGGCAGAACCCCCTCTGTTCCGCTCACTCAGCGACATTGCGAATCAGCCAGAGACGCAGAGGAGCGTCGATATGTCGAGCATTGACTTCCCTAGTCTGTTTCCAGAAGGGACAGAGAATGAACCGAATACGATGACGGCGTCAGGTTCCTCGCCGCTTAGGCCTTCCGCGAAGAAACTCAAGATAACTCATAGTGGAAAGAGAGGTCGCTTCATCAGCCCAGCAAAAACTCCTGAGCGGAATCCCTCGCCAAGTCCAATGGGGAAAGTGACCGACTCCCCAATTCAACCATCTTCCCCTACGCAGCGGCAAGAAGAGGCAGGTGCAACGGCTGCGGAGACGGCTATGGCGGCGGTGGCGTCCGCAACACTCCCTTCCACTTCGGTATCGAAGACCTCGACGAAGGAGAGCGCGACGCCACAGAAGAAAAGCGCTTTGAAGACTGTCGGAAAGGAAAAGATCCTCAAGATGCGGCCGGAAATGACTAGCACCCGTCGTTCTATGGCTGCCGTCGCTATAGCTCCCGATCTGGAGGATGAGGAGATCGAAATGAGAAGCGCCGTTCCTGCCCACCATGTCGCATTATCCAGTTCAAGTACTGCTCATGGAGAGGAGGGCGACCCTGTTGACTCCACACCTGACGCTCCTAGCACTGCTCAACCCATTACTGAGGTCAATAATGCTTCTGATCACGGGGAGGAGCCCACAGGGCCGTTGACCGTTCCGAATAGGGTGTTTGCTTTATGGCCAGGTCAAGGCTACTATCCGGCGACCTGTTTAGGCTATGCTGGTCCGAATCGTGTTCGCATTCGCTACGATGAGGGCACGCTCAACACTCTTGAAACCGTCCAGGTTCGTGGATTGGAACTGAGGAAGGGCGACCAGGTCAAAGTCGATCAACCTGGCATGAAAAAGAACGTCTACATTGTCGTTGGCCTCAAGGATAAGGTCACTGTCGATGATGGTGTGGAAACTCCCCCAACGGATTGTCGTGGCTACAGCACTGTTGTCCTGGAAGTCAAGAATCGCGAAAGTCTACCTGCAGTTCAGCATGCGGAGCAGCCGACTGTGGTCACTGCACCTGTCGAGAGGATCTATCTTACGAATCAACTGTGCGGCAAGTTCATGGACCGTCTGTACAATATAAATATATCGCCTCCCCAATCCCCGAGTGTTTCGACTCCAACGGTCCCAGCTCCTGGTGCGGCGCCTGTTATGGAATCTCCATCCTTGTCCCGCCGTGGACTGGCCGGTCCGTCTCTACTTAGGGAGAGCCTTCGAGCTGGTTCGGTGGCGTCCAGTTACCAAGGGGGTGGAGGCACGGTTTTCGTCAATATGGCTTTTGCAATAACATTACAACACGACGAGGATGATGTGGAGAAGCACGCACTAGCGAAGCTTGCCATGTCCAATGGAGGGCAGGTCCTCGATAGCTTCTCTGAGCTGTTCAATGACATCGAGGATGCTGAAATGGGACCCTCCCGTCCGAGCTCGGCCGACAAGGGAAATTCCACTTCCGCAGAACGCCTTTCCTCCTCGCACCTGGGCCTTCGACAAGAATGCAAAGGTTTGAGGTTTGCTGCTCTCATTACAGACACGCATTCCCGTCGGAGCAAGTACGTCCAGGCGCTCGCACTCAACATCCCATGCCTCCATCATCGCTGGTTGACAGACTCCATCGCTGCATCCAAGCCTCTTCCATTCGCCAAGTATATGCTTCCTGCTGGCGTTTCGACGTTCTTGGACCCTGCTGGCGTGGTGCGGTCGCGTAACATTCGCGTGTATGATCCCGCCAGTTCGAACCTTGAGGAAGTAATCCAGAAACGGGAGGTGTTGCTTCAAAATCAATCCGTTCTGCTAATCACAGGAAAGTCTAAGAGGGACGCTGAGCGCAAGAAACCGTACCTCTTTCTCACGCACGCTCTGGCTCCCCGCATCGTGGGTCGCTGTGCTGATATCGCTACCGCGAACCCAATGATTCAAGATGGCAAGTGGGACTGGGTGTACGTTGATGGCGGGGAAGCGGGACTTGTGGATGCTGAGCAGGCGCTCTTTGGGCATGCGAAAGGTGCGGGAAGTGTGAAGAGCAATGCTGTGGAGAGGAGGAAACGGAGGCGTGATCATAGCACTGAGCCTGAGGTGCTTATTCGGGTCGGCGAAGTTGCGGGAAAGAAAGTCAGGCTGGTATGCGACGAGTTTGTCATTCAGAGCCTGATTCTCGGTGCTCTGGTAGAGGAGTGAGACGCGCATGGCTGAGTTTATGTCGTCGCGCTATGCCGCTGGACTTATGATTTCATAGGCACCGGTATCTGTTGGCGTCACATCATATGAGGGAGTTCAGGCTCATCGAAGAAAAAGCACTGGCGTTCAAGGGCAGTACGAAGGCTTTCATGGGTTCCGGACGAGGATTTTGTTTTCAGTTCGGTATACCACTATACTACGATGAAGGTTCAGTCACAGGTCGGGTTAAAGGGTATGAGCATGTGGGATGTACGATACCAGATACGTCCGGAGGATAGTTTTCTAATGATACCAATACACAGATGTTCTCGGCCTCTGAGATATTCGAACACAGTTGGGGTTAAATAAGAGGGTTCGATGACTAAGCTGTCGACGAAGATCATGTAACTCGCAATCGCAAATGTTTCCTCCACCACGCTTTCTCTATGGCCTGGACGCTGTCGCGAGGCACTTTCTGCCCCATCTCCTGTACTGCGTAACAGGAGAAATTGCTTCCCTTCGACTGCAACCGAAACCATGCCGGCCAATCATAGCCGAGACGCAATATACGTGCCTGAACTGTTTCACGCGGGACGACTTTGAGGGCGGATTGTACCCTGATTCCAAGGCAACCAAGGCAACGGTACGGCCGATGCTCCCCATGCCGGTTTTCAGTCTTCTGGGGTTTCCCTCCCGCGTCTCTACCTATTCTCCTTTGCTCTTTTTCGCGCATTCGAAAGTCCTATCTGTGCAATTCGTGTCATACTTGGTCGTGTCGTCGTTTTTCTTTACCGCATGCTTCGTCTGAGCCCGAGTACAGGATCTCTCCCCAACCTGGGACTCTCCTTGTGAGTGTAAAGGATGGCCATTCGCAACGTACGCGGCGGCATCGCATGTGTACTCAACCTTTTCCTAAACTTCGTCACGGCCTTGCCTCCAATTACTATCAAAGGAGCCAAATTCTTTACTACCAACGGCGACCAATTCTACATCAAAGGTGCGGACCGATAGATCCTTCTCTGCCTCGTGAGCTGCAGCTAAGCACCCATCACAGGCGTCGCCTATGGAACCGACAACCAAAACTTCAATAGCCTCTCCAACGGCCCGCAATGCAAGGCCGACGCGGACCTCATAAAGCGTTTAGGGGCGAATGTCATCCGAGTTTACGCCGTTGACCCCACGCTCAACCATGACGAGTGTATGAAGGCGTTTGAAGATGCCGGGATTTATGTCCTGGTGGATATGTCGGTACCTCTTAAAAACCTGAACATCGATCGGGAGGCGCCAACGTGGACCAAGGAACTTCGGAACGAGTATGCAAAGGTGGTGGATGCATTTGAGAAATATAATAATGCTTTGGGGCTGTTTGCGGGGAGCGAGGTCGCTATTTCTACGGGGACTGGGCCGAATACTCCTGGTAAGTGGGCATATTTGGTTGAATTTCTGCTGCACTATGATGGCAGGCCCCCAGTCGGAAATACTGACCTCCGTCACAGCCAATTATACCATCGCCGCCACATACGTAAAGGCTGCTATTGCCGACATGAAGGCGTACAGAGACCTTATGCAATATCGCAAGATCCCCATCGGCTACTCGGCAGGTAAGAAGCCTCCCTCAATCTTTGCAACTTTTCCGTCTCATGTTATTCCCAAGGTGACAACGAGGTCATTCGCCTGGCACAGCAATCTTACTTTGCTTGTGGCCCGTCCGCCGAATCCGCAGACTTCTTCGCCATCCAACGCTTTAGCTGGTGCGGCGACGGGGCCTCCTTTCAATCATCGCTCTATTCGAAAATATACTCGGATGCAGCCGCCTATTCTATCCCCATTTTCATCTCTGCGACCGGCTGCGTCATTGGCACAGGTGAGGATACGGGCCGCGTCTTCTCCGACCAGCCCGTCGTCCTCGGCCGGCAGATGAACGATTGCTATTCCGGAAATATCATATACGAGTGGGCACAGCACAGCGATAACTACGGACTCGTCGAGTATCAGAACCGGGACGCGAGTTCCGGGGAGGTGAAGTTCCGGGCGGATTTCAGTAAGCTGCAGAATCAGTGGGCTACGCTTACGCCTGTGGGCGTGAAGGAGACAGCGTATAACCCTACGCTGACGGCGCCGGCATGTCCCGACTATACAGAAGGAGTGTGGAATGTACAGAAAGATGCAAAGATACCCACCGTGGGGTTGGACGGGTTTTCGGCCCCAACAGGGACACAGTCTACGGTTACAGGAGGTGCGCAGAAGACTGGGAACGCCGTGGCGCCGGGTTCTGGAGTCAATACTTCGACGTCTGGTTCTAAGAAGAAGACGAAAGATACTTTTGGGCCTGTTATTGGTGGAGTACTGGGTGGATTGGTATTCCTCGCCCTCGTTGTTGTGGCATTTATCATGCACCGGCGCCGTCAGAAAAGCCAGTTGAAAGCCGCGGGAGAAGACGTGCACTCCACTGGAGATTCAGATCGCAAGCTGGACGGGGAGAAAGATCAAGGCTTCGTCACGTATTACAGCGAATTGTCCAACGGGGATGTAGCCCAGCTGCACGCTGAGGAGGTAATGCGCGAATTGGATCCAGCGAAGGGGGAGGTTGTGCCCCTAAGGGCGAATGAGTTGCCTCCGGGAGTACAGGCGGGAGAGATGATAGCGAACACAGAGGATAAGATGGAAAGAGGCGAGCGTACCTCCGGTATTACCAGCGGAAGAGGAGAATTGGCGATAGCGCAGGTAGACACAGCAATCTCTCAGTCGGGCACATCTCCGTATGTCGAAGCGCAGAGAAGACTGGAAATGGAGTGGTTGAAGAGCGAGGAGGCAAGGTTGAGACAGAAGAGGGAACTGTTATTGGCGCAGCAGCATCAGCAACAACAACAACAACAATGACAGTGGACGACGAAGGGCTTTCGATCACAATTCTCTTTCAGAGGACGACTGCGGCTGCATGCGGGAATACGGACTTGACCTCAAGCTGACTATCGCCTGCATGCCTGAACGGCTAAATTATCGACCTTCAACCTGAAATGCCGGAGTCTATGACGCTGGGAACTCTTAATTCTCGTAACCGAAGGGACAGGAGTACACGCCTCAGGAAAGTCATTTCGAAGTTTCTACCGGGTATCGCCAATCGCCATCTTGCTATAAAACTACCATCTAATAGGCGTTCTGCGACCCGTCGTCGTAACCGCAATCGAATCCAGCGTCTGCCGCCTCTTGCGGCATACTCTTAGAAAGAAAATGGGGAAACTCGTCATTCACAAACTGCATGTGGGCGCTCCCGAAATTGTAAGTCACCATCTTATCCCGTATTGCGGCCGACGGGAAACCGTCCCAACCGACCAAGTGGCTATCGAACCAGTCGCCAGTAGAGTTCTCCACGTTGTCGTCTGCGGCCTTGGCTAGGCGCATGTTGCGCGTGAGCTTCCAGTCCTTGTGGTAGACAATCTTGGGACGGGTGCCCTTGAAGCGTACGTCGCTGACTGGGGAGACGTTGAAGTCTCCGTGCGCGGATGTAGAGACGTACTTGACGGCACCGTCCTTGACCCAAACGGCGACGTGCTCCCAGTCGTTGCGGTGGCCTTCGTTGAGAACACCAGGAATGATGGTCACCGAGTCCATCTCGAAATAATATCCGTACATGATGGCACACCAGCCGCGGTTGCACATGTGTCGACTATACGAGTTGCTGTGGAATAGTTGGCCGTCGCCGCGGCAGTCCTCTAGGTGAGCCTTGACTGGGTCCAGGCCGGTGTTGATGTTGCCGTTGGCGTCAACGGCCGCGACGTTGTAACAGCAATTCGACTCGAAATCCATGACTGGCTACGTTAGCATTCTGTATGGTATTATTGCGCGACGCGGTTTTTCCCATACCTGGCTGATAAGTCAAGTCGAGACGGGGCGCGTTGCGGGGTAACGGCGTGAGGAGGTTTGCCGATACCATAGTTCCGGCGGATGCCAGAATGGCTAAGAGAGGCGTGGTGAACATGTTGGCTCGGTGGTGGTGGACCAGGTGAGGGCGAAGTAGACGGCGACGCGAACACGCCTATGTAGAGCTCCCCGTCTCTTCATATTTATACAAGATTATTCGCACCACATGTCAATCGGACGTACAGAGGTAGCTGTATGTTCTAGGGTTCGTCACCAAATCTTAACTCAAGAAAGCACAAGACCCGACCGCTGTAAGTGACCGTCGGACATGAGCAACGTGCATAAGGAACCAATACCCAATGGAACTGACAACGTGACTACGCTTCGGGGACTATGCTGTCTCGGCGGCAATAACTGGTTGCGGGATATATCCCTTTCCCAAGATTAGAGCGGCGCATATCCCAAAGCGGGAGGTAGACTGCGGGGAAATGTCACTGGTCGCTGGGCGGTACATGATTAATGCGTGAACAAATACCCTAGAGTCGAACAACAAAATTGAAAGCAGCTCTGAACAAAAGAGGAGATATCTAGGCATATAGCGCCTACGGGTTAAGGCATGAATAAAGCTAATTAAATGAAGCGCCGGTGTTTCAACGTTGCAATATTCTCCACTATTCCGAATTTCGCAAAGTACCAGCCACTGCCAAGTCACCACTTCGGACTGCTCCTCTATGGCTGGAATCTCGCGATATTCGCCACCCGATCAAAGCCTAGTGAGGCCCAGTAATAATTGCGATGGCGCATAGTACTCTCAAGGCCTCACGAATCCGTAAAAACAAGGTATCACAAGGCAGGGGCATTCCCCTGCCGAGCCGCTGGCGCTTTGAGAATCCATTGGGTACTGCCCACCAAAGAGGTGAGTTTAGGGGAATCGACGGAGAATTTTGATGCATACATGTATTACACTGGCGTACAAACGATCCTCTCACCTGCAAACCATGCTCCGTAGTATTTAAGTGAATCTTATCGGATCACATGGGAACCACGTGACGGTATACATTCAATTGAAGGAGCTACATTAATGTTTGGATAAAGCCAATCAACCCTGTCTCTCCTAGACTCTGTTATTTTCTTCCTCAGCAAACTACTCACTACCGTCTTGTTTTGAGTTATTTGTTTACTCCTGGCAGCTGGTAGAAGCGGGACCAGGCTAAATTCTAGGCACAAGCTAGACAGAAGTGCTCCCGACTTTTGTAGCCGGATGAATTGGAATACGGTCTCGATGATACTTCGCAACTGTATGGAATATCGTGGAATTCCATCCTACATTCACGGAACTGCCGATGGACCAATGGTACAACGAATAGATTATGTAAGGTGGCCAGGGGACAGGCTATAATGCCAGCTATTTTGCCAACGCCCCTGCATAGCCTGAGATCTGCTATTGATATCCGGGGAACGATCCGATCTAGAATGCTTATTTCCATTAGACTCATATGGAGAAGTGTTGTACCTTGTAGGTTGATTGGCTGTTCAATCTAAAGTCGCCAACGCCATCCGGGTCTCCGGTTCTGCATATATATCACCACAATCAAAAGCATGAGCTTCCCTGCTGTTTTCCCTGGAATCAGTTGCAAGTCACTCCTTCAGGATGACGGTTCTCACTACCTTCGTTACCGCTGCCGCGGGCTTTGCGGCCTTGTCGAACGCTTCGCCGCTGGAGACCAGAGCCGCACCTGATGTTTCCAATGCAAAGTCCTCTTTGACACTCATTTACCAGAATAACCTCAATGCTTCGGACGACAAAAATCACATTGGTGCTATCATTCTCGACCCGCTACCCCAAACCGACGCCGCCGCTGCATGTGCCACACTCAATGAGAAGCTCCTCTCCAAAGCGACACTGCAGAAAAACCAGGACGATTTCAATGACGCTCTTTCGTATCAGGACTACGCGAAATACTTCGACTCGGAAAAAGGGTATTACATCGAGAATGGGATCGTTTCCGTGGGCGATCGCGTCAGCTACTCGTCCACATCGGGACAACGCAAGCCGCTCCCAGTGTTGTGCACACAGTCCGCGAACAACGGTGCGGCAAATGCCAAACCAGTCGACGGAACCCAGGTCACCGTGACGGCCGTAGACAATACCTTTATTGGTTACCGCAACCAAAAGTCATTCCGCTTTCTGGGCATTCCGTACGCCGACAAACCTCAGCGGTTCAAGTACCCTTCACCGTACTCAAAGAAGGGAGAGACACTCCAGGCAACATCGTATGGGTCCTCGTGCACACAAGGGGGCTCTGGAAGCGAGGACTGCCTTTTCCTGAACATTCAAACACCTTATATTCCCAAGTCAAACTCGAAGAAGAATCTCCGTCCTGTTCTCTTCTATATCCACGGTGGAGGGTTTACTGGCGGTACTGGCTCCGATCTGGGATCCGATGGCGGAAACCTCGCTAGCAAGGAAGACATTGTAGTTGTCACCATTAACTACCGTCTCTCCACCCTGGGCTTCCTGGCCATTCCCGGAACAGACATCAAGGGCAACTTTGGTATTGCTGACCAGATCACTGCCCTTGACTGGGTCATTGCCAACATTGCCTCCTTCGGCGGTGACCCAAAGAAAATCACCATCATGGGCGGATCCGCCGGCGCTGGGTCCGTTCGTACTCTCCTAGGTTCACCCCAAGCAATTGGCAAGTTCCAAGGCGCAATCGCCAACTCTAACCTGGGTGGAGGTGTTACTCTGGGTCTGAATGGAGACTACGGCACCACGTACTCTACCTACTACAGCATCGAGCAATCCTACAACGTAGCCGGACCCCAAATCTTCGCGGCCGCTGGCTGCAATGGTACAGATATCCAGGCCCAAATCTCCTGTCTGGAGCAAGTTCCCGCGTCCCAGATTGTGGGCTTCAATACGGTGGCTCGCTATGTCGTGCAAGACGGCAAATACGTCAACACGCCCCAGCTGATCGTCACCGCCCGCAACGCCAGCACAGCTCATGTCCCCGTGATTTTTGGCGTTACGCACGACGACGGCGCATCCTTCTCTACCTACCCCAAAACCCCCGTCAGCAGCCATCTCGAAGGTCTTCAGAAGGCGCTGGGCATAAACTCGACTTGGGCACAACGAATCATCGACTCGAACCTCTTTCCCTTCACTTCCACGGGGAACTTGACTCTGGATTCCTTCAACGTCTCTCAGCGCATCGCCACAGACAAGACCTTCCGCTGCATTGACCAAGCTACCGTCTTCGCCGGCACCCAAACCCGTGCTTTCCAGAAAGCGTACTTCTATCAACTCGACCGCACGATCGACGGGTACGATCCCAACAACATCGGCGGTCCCAAGAACGACGACCCGGAGAATCCGTACTTCAGGTTCCACGGCGCGGATGGGCCGTGGCTATTCGGGAATCTGCCGCGCATACGCGACTCACAGGATCTGTGGAGTGTGCAGCTGAGCACGAGCTATTTTGGCGCGTTCGTGCGGAACGGAGACCCCAATCCCGATCTGAGGTTTTTGGATCAGAGAGGGTATGAGAAGGTGCTTGAGGGGGTGAGGAGGTTTGGACGGTGGAGCGAGGTTAGTACTGGGATCAATGAGGGCCAGAATATTAAGGTGTTGGATTGGCCGAGTAAATCCACGCCGTTTGTGGATACGGAGCAGTGTAAGTGGTTGGGGTATCCGTTGGAGTATTATTTGAAGGGCGGAATTTGAGCAGGGTTCGTTTGTGAATGGAAAACGTTGTCACTGCTCAGAAGATGATCAATATGAGTCAATGAAATGTATTATTATATTCGAAATGATTGAGTCGTTGAGAGTGCTTTAAGTGATGGTCCAACGAGGACACTTCCATCGCATGAAAGACTTCAATTGGCGACCATCGACAATGCACGAAGGTCTACACATCTTTCGCACAGATGATCCAACCTGCCAAACAGATACAAAAGCCCGTCGTTGCCTTGACAAACCCCAAACGCCTCCCAATGCACGCTATCGAGCTCGCATCCCTGATTTACCAGCCCCATGAAAACAACAGAGCAAAACCACATACAATAACGGCGGTCCATACCCCCTCTATAGGGACAAATCTCTCCCCCGCCGCACCCTTCTTCTTGGGCTTCTGCTCTCCTCCATTTCCCCCATTTGGATCCAAGCTCGTCGGAGTCCCCGGCCCCAGCCCTGTCTGCTGTTGCCTACTAGTCACACTCCCTTGCACACATTCACCCTCGTTCAATCCACCCTGTCCCTTCCCACCCCAGGCCACCTTCGCCATCCTCTTCCACAGCGCCGCGACATCCAGATACTCCTCCACCCGATACCAAACACGACAGCTCGCACTATCATTCAGAAACTGCGTCGGCACTCCATCCTTCTCCATCCCCCAGCGAATATTATCCGCGAAGTTCACCGCGGCGGCACCCTCCGGGAACGCAATGCCGTCGTACTGCGGCAATGCAGCCTTCCATTCACGTCGCTGCGTGGTCGTGTTGGCGTAGGACGCGATGACGAAGTACGAGTATGCGCTTAGCTGGTCGTAGCTTAGGACGAGGGAGCCCTTAGTGCCGCCGACCGCTTGCATGGGGCCCGGGACGGAGGGGCGGCCGCCGAGGACGATCGTGCGGACGGAAGCTTGCTGGGCCATGAGTTCTGTGAAGAGGGCGCAGGTGGAGGCGCACATTCCGTCGGTGAGGACGACCAGGTCTTCTGCCTTGAAAGGGTCGGTGGTGAAGTTGCTTCTGTCGGCGTAGCCGGTCATGGTGATGCCGATGGAGAAGCGGTCGGAGGAGGTGACGAGGGGGTCCGAGAGGTTGTAGCGCCAGACGTTGGTGAAGGAGTCGGCATGGAAGGTCTGCGGGCCGTACATGTCTTTCCACGAGGGGAAATGCTTTTCGTTACGATCGAGGTAGGGATGGAAGTTGAATGGGTTGGCATAGATTTCTATGGTATCGCCTGTGAGTGGTAGTTTGCCCATCTGCTCGCCGATGATGTTGGTGGCTTCTGTGGCGCGATATCGACCCAGGTTTTGCGGGTCCTTGCTGGGGAAGAATTGTAAGAACGTGTCTAAACCGTGCATTACAAGGCCCCCGGGATTGCTGCGGATGTCGATGATATGCCGGGTTACTTTGCGGTTGAGCGATTCGGCGATGTAGTTCTGAACGACGGATTGGAATTCTTCGGCTGCGGAATCGGGTTCAGTGTCGAATGTTTGGATGGTAAGGACACCGATGGTGCCGATATCCGTGTCTATGAAGTAGCCTCCGAGAGAAACGTCAGGACTACTGTGCTGGAACCCTGGCTTGGGGTAGTGGAAGGGGACAGTGGCTTCCATGCCGATGTCAGCTTCCTTTGGCAGGCGAAGGTTCCGTGGAAATGTAGGTGGGGAACTTCTCTTCCTCAACTTGGAAGAGCTGCGCCGATAGCGAACAAATGTGTTGTAAAAGCTATTCCCATCGTGCACTAAGCTCCAAGATTCCCTATCGACAACTAGTGCGGAGTTGATGTAGGACTTGGTGGTCCCGTTCTCAAATGTTAGATTGGTCGTAGGTCCAGGATAGAATGGAGGGTTGATGAAATACCCGGACATCTGGGCTGGAAGCTGATACAACATGCTGTTGAATCTTACGTCCGGGTCGTGATAAGCCACTTTGCCCGCCTCTTCGTCCAAAAACTGATTCACTTCTTTGCCATTAATCTGGGTGACTGCGCTGCGCTTCGCATCCCCGTTGTCCGTGGAGTTGAAGTCCTGAATCGCCCATATGTTTGGCGCTTGCTTTCCATCGCTGGACGCAGCCGCCAACGCTATTTGCCTCGATCGTCTCCAGCGAATGGCGCCGCTGAACGTCATACCGTCAAAGCCCAAGTGCCCATCATAGGCTTTTCCAAAGAGCAGCGCAATATCTTGCTCAAAATCAAACTCGTTTGCGTAGCTTCCGTTTTGGACTTTATTCGCTATATCGTCCAGGCCGGCGGAAAGGTCCACGGGAGGGTTGAAATAGCCCGACGGCGGATCCTTGAGGTATTTGAGTGTAGATTGAAATTCGACCATTTGTTTTATCGATTTGATGGTGTCGGACGCTTTCGACGTGTTGATGGGAACTGTTTGAAGACATGCGTACGCCAACTGTGTGTGGGTCAGGATCCGTTCCTAATTTTTCTCCTATATTTTGAGAAGGAGCCTTTTCTCGCCCGAGATAAAGAAATCGAACACGTACATCGGCATCCACAATGGGATAATCCTCCTTGCTTTTGGAAATGATTGTGCTAAGCTGACTGCACGCCTTAGCGGTCTCAATCGGACCTGTCTCTGTAGGTGTTGCCGTCGGCTCAATCCTAACTATCGACGTAGGCTTTACCGTCTGGATCGGTACCAGCGACAATGTTTCCACCTGTGGCGCCGCAGCACCAAGCGCCGCCAACAACGGAACAGTTAGGAGCGCCCTCATAGCTACAGCGCTTCCCACCTCGTGCGGTGGGGAGAAGACAAATGTTCGTTCAATGCTCAATAAGAAAATCCGAGCGCATACGACATCGATGATGTTTGTTCAAGGAGCGGATCTGCTGGCAGGGTTCTGCAATTTAGAATTTCGACAAATGCTGCACGTCGATATTGCGGGTTCGATAACCCAATTGATGTACAAGGCTGAATGCACAAGGTACACCAAGTCTTGCAAAATGCAAATAGATAACTTGTCGCTCCGCTTATTAACGATACGAGCTGGAGAAGGGAAAGCCTGTTGAACGCTTACGCTCTCGATGGAACAGGAAAAAAGGAATGACTGTTTGAAGATGAGAAGTGAGAAAAGAAAGAAACAGAGCGGAAATGACTTGAGAGAAATAGAGAGCTGAACGCCGCAATGGATTGCGGCGAGCAGCCAACCAACCGGTCAACCTATCATGCCATCGGCCCAAGACGCTGAGAACATGGGGTACATGCACGTCTCCCCTCCTAAACGAGGCGCAAGCCGTACAACTCCAGGCGCCCACAGTGCACTCTCCTCCTCGTACAAATCAATAATTCCATCTGGTAGAGATCAGGCCAATAATGTCAATCCGTTTAGAACATCAACGGCGGTATCCGTGCCTTGTTGAGCGCGAGGACAACCAATCCGACGGACTCGACGCCGCACAAAAGCACAAACGCCGCAATCGATGTGCTATGCCGCGGCTCAGATTCTGGAACCCTGCAGGTGAGTTGCTGCGGTGCCGGTAGCCTTAAAGATATGCACTGTGCCGCGTCCTGTTGGGGTTGTGTTCCAAACTTCGACATCAGGCTGTTGCGCCCCCTTTCTTTCTCCCGAAGGTCTGTCTTCGCGCTTCATTGTTGGCTAATTCGGAGGAGGACGTGGGACATAGAACAAGGAGACTCGAGAGACCAGAGACTGTGGGATTTCCAACGCCGATAGGGATGACGATCCGTGCGTTGAACAGCCCTGGAGCTGGGGGATTCACCCGTTGCCGCTTAGTTCAGCCTGAAAGGGTTAGTGCGACGGCCCCAGGATACCGTAAAAGGTAGGCGCACTGTTCGGTGAATTAGGCTGTTAAAATAAGATCACTATCCGTATTGATGAATGGGAATCGAGTTCCTGACGCTGTGATGATTTTCATCTCAAAAATGCACGAGAGTTATGTTCATATTTTTTTGTTCGTTCGCACACACTTCTCCTAATAAGGCTTATACCTCTCCTTTCCCTCCTTCTTCTTCTCCCTCTTCTCTCTCCTCTTCTCCTTCTTCTCTTTTCTATCTCGCTTTTCCTTCTGTCTCTGCTCAGCTGCATCTTCCGCGTCGTCAATTTCCATAGCTGCGGACGGTGCAGAAACTGCAGCCGAAGTGATGGAAGCCGGCATGTTCCAAGCACGGATGTGGCTGTCTTCGCCGACTGTATAGGCTGTGTTTGTCTATTCTAGATTTCAGCTTGGTTGTTTATAGAAGAGGAGAAGAGACGGAAACAAGGAGTCCGGAGAGAGAAGGGGAACGATTACAGCGATGCCTGCGAGAAATCGGGATAAACTTACATGTATATCGACGAAAACATCTCGTACAATCTCCTCGCCATGAGCACCAGGCAAATGTGCCGCGCTGGAAAGATCGAAATCGTATGCCGGCGGTCCACCAGCAGGATCCTTTCGTATGGGAATCATGCTCAGCGAGTTTGCGCTATAGTTGTCAGCTTCGTTGTCCTGATGGTCCAGTACGCGACGAATGATTGCAGTAAAGGTAAATTGACAGCAAACGAAACACCACATACCTGTGCCGTCCACCAACAAGACACCGCTCTCCTCCCCAACCCACGACTTTGGCCAAATACTCCACCCCTAACCTCTCCCTCACATCCCCACATACTCGCGGACTCGGCTCCACCTCTTCCTCCTTTGAACTTTGCAAAGTGTAGAAACTGACCGTCTCGTCCGTTCCTAAAGCGTAGATGTCACCTTCTGCGCCCCCTTCAGCGGGTAAAAGGAAGCCTGCGTGGGCGACTGCGGAACCGTGGTTGATGACTTGGTAGAGGGCGTCTTCTTCGTCGGCAGCGCTCGTGTCGAAGATGGATAGGAGGTTGTCGGTAGATGAGGTGAGGAGGAGAGTTGGGTGAGAGGGGTGCAAGGAGAGTGTTGTTAGTGTGTCGGTGTGCGAGTCCGGGAGGGTGAGCCGAGGGGTTTGGGGAGAGCGAATGTCCCTAATTGATGTTAGAACCTTGTGGACGGAAGTAATTGCGTGGGTTTCAACAGGTGATATCGATATCGACATGGCAGGAGTATGAGATGCGTGTCTGAATATGAATTCGCAGAAACAGAGAAAGGGGATATGAAGGAGACTATACAAAACATACCAAATATACACCGGCGTATCCCCAGGCCCATCATTCGGATTCTCTATCCCCGCAGCCAGGAATCCCTTCTCATAATCGCACACAATTGCTGAAACAAGCTTCTGTGCTGCTCAAATATCTTATTAGCACCACATCCCCTTGTATTACAAGGACGGAAAAACGTACGAACGTCGATACTCAACACACAACCTCCCTTCCCTCGTACCCTTCCATCCCAAACTTTCACTGTTCCATCTCTTCCTGCTGTAACCAGCAAATTACCAGCCGCATCGTCTCCACGCTCTAAGCACGTGACACTCTCGTGCACCTTGTTGATGATGCCGTCCGGGAGCAGTGACAGGGTTGATGGATCGAGAAAGCGCAAGGAATCGTCTGAGGAGATTATTGCGAGAGAGCTTGCGGGGGTGGTGTAGTTGTATGGATTGGTGCGCGGGCCGGTGGAGAGGATGCGGTAAATGTATGATGACGGTGGAAGTGAGGCGGTGGTGGTATGGGTGGGAGAGAGGTTGGCCATTTTGGCCGTCGCTGCCGGTGTTAAAATGCAGTCCAGTGGTGTCTGTCGTGTCGGGATGTTAACAGGATTCCGGTGGACGAAGCGTATGGCGGATATAAGTTTTGGTGTTTTGGTGTCGAAGTGGAGGTTAATGAGAAAATTTTATTTGATGTCGAATACAGGACTCAGCATGGGACGGGGTCTGCGTTGCATAGCTGACGAGCCCTTTCTCACATTTCAAGGACACCCTATATTCGATCAATGATGCCTGAATGGTCTGTGGACTCCAACGGCGGTGAATTTTGAAGATCACGTGCCAAAGTTCATTCCAAAGTTCGTCCACCATTGAGCGGAACAGACGCGCTTCACACGAAGACAACGCCCACATGCGATGAATTGAATCAGTCACGAACAGGATTGCTACCAAGGTCAACCTCTTGGATATGACAATTCGACACTCCCCAATACAATATGTAACCCTGGATATGAAACGCACTCGATCACTATTTAGATAAAATGCGCGATTAACTACGGGTGTTCCCTCAAGGAACCTGCTTCCCCAAGCCCACTGACATAACGCCAGCAGAAAGGGTCGTCACTCCGCCAGCTCATCGCCCTTTTGAGGCTGACTGACGGCGATATCGAGGTTCGTGAGGGAGAAAAGGAACGACGGGCAGCGAGCGAAGAAAACTCGGGTGTCAGGCGCAGTTACTAAGCCGGACGCCGTGATTGGCTGCTCGGCAACTCCCTCGGACAGCCGAGCGGAAAGCAAGGCTTGGGCTTGGACGACGGGAGACCTCTAACCTCTCCACACGACATCACCACCACCACAATTGCTGAGCTCCACCCCGTCCGCCTCATTCCCCGTCGATTGAGCTGAAGGCGTACAACAATGGCTTATCAGCGCCTCTTCCAGATCGGCCTGCGCCGCGCTGGCGTGCCCGTGTTCTCCAAGATGCAGCCCGCGGGGCGCATCGCACAGCGGAGGTATGACGGCTTGTGACAACCCTTCGACCAACATCGGGATTTAACAAGCCATTGCAGATTCGCCGCCACCAAGCACGTCGAGCAATCCGAAGGCCAGGAAATCCTCCGCAAGCAGCGTCTCCAGCGTCCCGTCTCCCCCCATCTTTCCATCTACCGCCCGCAAATCACATGGTACGGTTCCGGGCTCAACCGTCTCACCGCCATCGTGCTGAGCGGCTCGCTGTACCTCTTCGGCTTCGCATACCTCGCTGCCCCGACCTTGGGCTGGCATCTCGAGACTCCCTCCATGGTCGCCGCTGTGGCTGCATGGCCCGTTTTCGCCAAGGTTGCCGCGAAGGCGACGCTCGCGTTCCCCTTCTTCTACCACTCCCTCAATGGACTCAGGCATTTGGCGTGGGATTTTGGTCTTGGCTTCAAGAACATCACCGTCATGAGGACGGGATGGGCGGTTGTGGCTACCAGCGTTGTTGCGGGATTGTACTATACATTCCTCGGTTGAGCGGTTAAACAAAATCGTGGACGGGGGAATGAGGGATTTGAGGAGAAGATGGTGCGCAATGGTGGGTTGGGCAATTTGACGGCATCACCTGTACATTTTCGTGTGTCAATTCAATATCAAGAGCGTTCTGTTACATTGTGTAGTCCTCTGAGGAGAGGAGGTTCTTCAATGCCGTGTTGGGCTGTAGCATTCCCTAGAGACGTCGTCCAGATTCCGTGCAAGTCGCTACTTCCAGAGAGCCCTATGTACAGATTCGGGTACGAGAGTGTGATTCGTGCCCATACAAAGGATTAAGGCAAATCCATGCTTTGACAATGATCTTGACTGAGGCACTATTTGTGGCGCTGGAGGACCTCGGATGAGGATTATGAATCTCTGGCTGATTGATGCCACATAATATGGCCCTTTGTCACACCAGGATCACAAAAAATCGTCTGCTCACTGAGCTCGATGCCATCAAGTCGGACGGCAATGCTACGAATCCCGCTGCGGAACCATATCCCTTCATTTCTTGATACCCACAACCACCAAATTCCTCGGGCTCTGTTTATATTCAAACACAGGCTCAACCCATGCTGTTTCAATCTCTTCCTGCTCTTTCAGCCAAAGCCATCTATCGGTAACAATCACCGCTTCCACAACCCCGGCGCTGAACGCCATCAAGCTCCACATAACGCTCAACTCCTTCTTCCTCTCCCGGTACGCCTCCTCATAGCCACGGATATCATCGTCCGTCAACCCGTCAATCTTGCTCTTGATGAATTCAGGATCCACCTCACAAAACGAATTCGGGGTAGTAAGTTTCGCAACCGCAGCGCGAACATACGAGACAAAGTCGTTATAAGCGAATTTGCGTAGCGTCCCGATGGTCAGCGGGGCCGTCGTGCCGTCCGAACTGAGACCAGGGCCCCGACCATCTGGAGGTGTCCAGTTCACTCTGCTGCTGTGTCCCGCAGCGGAGACGGCGCCGCCGACGATACCATCGGCAGCGACTGGTGCGGCAACAATACCGCGGTCGAGGAAGATTCGCTGGAGGAGGGCGCGATAGAAGTGCCGAGTGAAGAAGAGCTCGCTGTCCTCCGCACCCCAGTTGAAAGGAGCTTGGACGGCCATCATGCGCGCTGTGATATTGAGGCGCACACCCTTTGCAGGTTCTATCGGCTCTGACGTTCCCTTTACAGTGCGAAGAGGTTCGTGTGGGAGGGGGTATGTGGCCAGCTTCTCGGACATGGGGAAACCATGGGGATCGAATGCATTCGATGTTGAGACGAGCCGAGGATGATTCGTTCTCAATGTGGGGAGTTTGTAGGTCGGCGGACCGAGTCTTTCGGTGAGGAGGTTATAGCAACAGCCAACCATTGCCACGGTGGATACGGCAGGGTTGAGCAAGAGGGACCTCAGGCCGTGGTGGACTAGGTTGCCGCATGAGTGCAGAGAGATTACCATCAGGTTGGGTTCGCGTGAACGAGGGATAGTGGTCAGGTTGGAAGGCCCCTCGACCACTTTGCTTTTCGTAGTCAGGTCTTCTTCGGGTACTTGTGAGCTGTCCAGGATTTGTTGGACAACTGGACTGAGGTCGCCGTCTTTGATTATGTGCTCCACGTATTGCACACTTCCGTGGCCTTCGGTGTAGATTTGCAATGTTGTTGTTACAGCACTCTCCTCCGTGGGTTTGTCCGAGGATTCTGTGATGGTTGCTGTGTCATTTTCCTGGACTTGGAGTTCTGGTGGTGCTCCACATTCTCCAGAGTCACAGGTAGATTCGATAGCTTCCCCATCCGCTGGAAGTGACTCCATGGGCGGCTGTGGTTGGTCATCAGCTGCATCGCTCTGAGTTCCCTTCTTCTGCTTCTTCTTCCCTCTCCGAAACTCTTTCTTATTCCTCATAATAACAGGCTTGGGCACCAACTTGGCCAGCACATCCATATTCTTAGCACCAGCAATATTATGCTGCTTACTCTCCACCGCAACAATATGCTTAGAGTAGGGCGGTGCAGCCAGTGCACGGCCGAGGTAGTTTTGGCCCGAGCCAAAGTCGACCAGATGAGTAATTTCCTTCTTCCCTGAGGCTGCGATGTCGCCGGTAAGTGCGTCGACGTAACGTGCAAAGTTGTCGACTTCATGGACTTTCTTGACCTTCATGCCGACAGCAACATGGCGGGCTATACTGCTCTTCCCAGGCTGTAATGTGGAACCTGGCGGGGGAAATTCCCGGGCAAGTAGATGCTTTCGTACGTCTTTGATATATTGTAGCAAATCTTCAGGGGGAGCGAGTCCGCCTCGGAAGGTGGGCCTTTCGGCGTTTTCATGCAGTGGCTCGAACTGGCTTAAATCCTCTCTCATGAGAAGATCAAGGATGCCCATAATCTCGTGCTCTTTGAACCATAGTCGCCATGTCTCGGGCAACAACGTGGAGTACAAATTAGGTGACCGGGTATAAAAGTCCAATATATGAACTCCCCCGCATAGAGTCTGTAATAGCCATGAAGATGTAGAGAATTTGAGTAGGGAATCCACATAATCATCTACGGAGGTGAAGTCGGGCGGCAGAGGGAGAGGACTGTCCGGACCCATGGCGGCGCGTCTTGCATGGAGGAATCAAAAATTCGCAGCGAGTAATCTGTGAGTGGAAAGGCCTGATGCATGCTTGGACTTGGGNGGGGGGGTTTATTTAAAATATATTGTTTAAAAAAATTTTTGGCGGAGTTTCCCCGGGGTGTATATTTAACAAATATCCCACCCCACGAGACCCAAATAGATCTCATAAGAAGACTTATGCTTGAAAAAAAAAAACACATAGAAGAGCACGAGAGGGCGGAGT
>JAFHBW010000216.1:0-42935 GCA_019022765.1 Westerdykella sp. P71 | reverse complement strand
GTTCTAGGATACAAGTCCTTAAGAGCATCTTGCCTACACTCTATTATTGCAGGTAGGGAATTTAAGCTTACAAGATTTGTTAGAAAGTGCGACACTTTTTCTGTTACCTGGGTGCCTAGGCAGGCCTGTTGCATTGGCCGTTAAGACACCCCGTGCCTGCAGGGGCGCTGGGCTAAAAATCCGAATCGGGGCGCCCACCATTGAAAAGGTCGGTCGAGCTTTCGCCGAAGCATCAACTGATAAGATTTTGCACCTTCCATCCTCATGGCAAGACATGGTGTTCCCTAATGCCATTCACCATTTGACGAGAGGCCAAGCCGAGAATTTTCTCTTAACCTTAGTCAGCACAACCCTCAATCTCAGGGGCTGGATCAACCCATCACTTTTATCAGCCTGTACACTATCTGGCGTCAAACAAAAGCTCTATAACCTACATATAGCGCTACATATAGACAGACACAAATGAAAAAGTGTTTCGCTCAGATAACGGCTACGGTCGAAAGTCACCCAAGGCCTTAGCTGAGCTCTAGTCTACCAGAAGAGTCTGTAACCGCGCCTCGGCCGCAATGACATCCAGCGCCTGTTTCACTTCCAGTACTCTCCTGCAATCGCTCAGCCAGTCTTTGCTGAGTACCTTGGCCCATCCTTGCAGCGAGTTCATCTCCCGTGCAGCCCCATCCAGGTCGCCCTCCTCCAGCAAGACTTCCGTTCTCGCTAGCACCGCCTCAACATCCCCGCCGACAGCGAGGCCCGACTTCTTGAAGAGCACCTTGGACATGGCAAGGGAAGCGAGATGGGAGGCAACGCCAGCATCTTCGGGCAGAAGAGCCGCTTTCCTGACCTCCTGTGCGACACGTCGGAAGCGGTCAATGAGCTGGCCGGCGTTGGGGATGCCGCGCTGGTAGGCAGCAGGATTGATGCTGGCAATGGCAGCGCTGACCACGGGGTCGTCGTCAGCGATCTCCTTAAGCGCTGCTAGCTCCGTGATGAACGGCTTGGGGTGCACCTGGTTCGCAAGCGCGGCCTTGACCGCCTCGACCGCGACAACCAAGTGCTGCGTCTTCAGATTGGCATCCACGACCGAGTTCCACTCCGCCGTCAACCGCTCGAGCTCGTGAACGGAGTCTGACAGCTCGTTGAGCTTGCCAAGCCGGCCTTCGCGCTCAGCCTCGACGCGTTCCCGGACCTTCTCGGAGAAGTCCCTCTGCAGCACGATGCTCTGCTCCAGGAGTTCATTCTTCAGGCGCTGTTCATAGACCTGCTTTGCGATGTCGAGTTCGGAGTGAAGCTTCTCCTTGTATGTCTGGGAGAGACGTTCACGCTCGGTTTCGAACTCCTCCTTCCACTGCGCTTCCTGTTGATGCATCTGTACTTCCAGACGGCTGATCAATTCCCTTGCAGCATCGTCGAACCGGGTGTGTGCGGCCTTGATATCCTCCTCGGCAGACTTTTGTAGGTTATCCTTGAGCAGTTTGATGTCGTTGACCACCTTGCTGAGTTCGGATTTAGCCTTGTCCAGAGCCGAGTTGTACTTGGTTCCGTGTGCAGGATCGGCGTTGATCATGGTAATGAGGTCATTGAGAATATTAACAACATCCTGCACGATGGGTTCATCGGCACTCGAAACGTTGAGGTGGTCGATGGGGGCGATAGGTGCTGCGGCCGTCTCGACAGGCTCAGCGGCAACCTCCTTCTTCGCTTCCACAGGCTTAGCTTCAGCCTTCGCAGGTGTGGCCTCCGCGGCAGCTGTCTTTTCCTTGTTCTTCTGTACCTGTTCGGGATGGCTGGTGCCAACCTTAGGGGGCCGCTGGTCCTTTGCGGCGTCCTTGTCCTCGAGAGCGCTCACATGGGGTCCCCTCGCGACAGCGCCGCCGTTTCCTTCTTCGGCCACCCTCGCACCGAGTCCGCTCTTCCCAGGGATGGTCACTTTGGTGTCCGATACTTGTGGCTGGATTCTTGGTGTCCCCGCTCGACCGGGGAATCGTTTCCTGAATTCGCGTTCCTCAAAGTAACCCACGGCATCCTCACCGAAGGGGACGTACTCAGTGAAGAAGTCGTGGAAGTTATCGGAGACGAGCGAGTAGTAGACACCACCTCCATAGCCCAGCACCGACAACAACGTCAGCCACCACAGAGCCCGCAATAGACGACGTTTCTTCGGCTTTGAAGCGGGTTTTATGGGACCTGGTGCGACGCTTGCAGTGCCAGGTCCGGTGGGAGGTGTAGTTGCGGCCTGCTCAACAGGCGCAACGCGGGATGCGGTCGTTTCGGGAGCGGCAGGCGGAGGGGTCTTAGAAGCCTCGTTAGGGAGAATTCTGACGTCTCCGGGTTGCCCGGGATTCGTTGGGGTCGCCGATGGGGGTCCAGTTGGAGGTACAATGTCGTTTGTGCTTTTTTTCTCATCGGCATAGAAACGTTGGGCAACGCGCCATTGCGGGCGAGCGGCAGCGGCAATTGGCCGCAATCCAGGGCGGACCCGAGCAATTGAAGCACGCAGCATCGTGTGCTGCCCACTGAAGGTGGAGATGGGAGAGGATGGGCGGCGGACGGGGTGTTGATGATGTCGTCTGCAGCATTGAAGTTCTGGATAACGACGTCGTAGCTCTCGGTCGCACGGACCACTCGGGATCACCAGGGACGGCATCTCACTACCGCGGTGCCTTTTCCAGAGCATCAGTATGCATACCCGTCCGGTCTATTTTCCATATATAAAACAGGAATAACGCACAGTTTCACATCTTTACATGTAAACAAACAGTTGCTCGGTTTTCGAACATCAAGAGTTGAGCTCCCATCCCGCGCACGTGCGATCAACTTCGGACTCACCAATCCCGACCATACTTGAACCGTCATCTCCATTTCCGCTCGCAGCTGCACAGTACACCACCACTACAGAGTGTTACATAACTCAACTAATCCATAGCAATTCCACTTTTTCCCTTCCTCTTCCCCGAATATACCTACCATCTTTCTCCCTTGCAACACCGTGTCCTCAAACCTCACAGCCTCCAAGTGTCGTCATCAGCCCTTGAGAGCGTCCAGGCAACTGTTTCAGTGCTTCCCTTTATCTGGTATCTGCATATCCTGGTTGTGGTGCACGCAACTCTTCCAGACTTTTCGTTCATTCAATATTGGGTTTCAGGGAGTCCATCATTTTCGATCCACCAATTCATACCCTCTTCTGGAGGTCGGCTGCGTCATATACAGTATGACTTCCTGGGAGACCAAGCCTGGTGGCACAGCCAACATCGGGTCTGCCATAAACGAACCACAACACGGATCCAAACCTCAAACGACAAATTATTCCAACCCAACCACTCTCTCCAACCAAAACGACAGTAACGCCAATGAAGACGCATTCACACCTCCCCACCACGAACTGGAGTTCTTATCAAACCCTAACTGGAGGCAAAAAGACGGCCAATGGATCCCTGTGGTCGATCGCGCCGTGCACTCGAATCGAGAACGATTAAGGCGCAGGCTGGAAGGGGACGGGTGGGACTTCGTCGGGGGGAAGTATGGGGACGAAGAGGAGACGGGCAGTGCTAGCGAAGAGAGCGTAGACGAAGAGCTTGATGTTGTTCTCATATTACATGCATCAGAAACTGGGAAACAGTGAAGGAAAGCTTAATATAATATCATCTAATCGTCTATGGGGTACTATTGCTTCTTCGGAAAATAGGTCTCTGGAATGCGTCCAGCCAAATAAAAGACCGCATAAAAGGTCCCTGTAGGGGCAAACAGGTCCTGAGCTATTCAATCCTCTTCTTACCCTCCTCAAGATACCCCAGCCTTGCGTCACTCTTCCCGCGTTCGTGCCTCGTGGTGACGAGGGATCCAACCA
Source organism: Westerdykella sp. P71 (assembly GCA_019022765.1). Classification (NCBI taxonomy): domain Eukaryota; kingdom Fungi; phylum Ascomycota; class Dothideomycetes; order Pleosporales; family Sporormiaceae; genus Westerdykella; species Westerdykella sp. P71. The sequence goes on along the minus strand of JAFHBW010000216.1, from coordinate 39,091 downwards.
CCGGGGTTTGTTGTACATGAGCCAAGGCATCTTGGTACGCTTCTATTGCCCAAGGGAGGCGGTTGAGTCGGGGCCAGTTTACCTACGGCGGATTAGAATGAGGTGATGAAGAATAAGATCACTGCGTTCACTTACGTATAATGGGCCATGACCCCAGATGAACCAGAGGCACAAGCCAGCAAAAACCAGGAAGATAAACATCAGCAATCGCAGCGGCCACACCGTAGCGTCAGGCTCCCTGCGGGTAAAGCTACCCACGAAAACGAAGAAAATGCTGGCCGCGAGAATATAGGGTACCGACTGGACGTAGATCGGCCGCCGATCGGCAAATAGGAGTTGGCTGCCAATCCCCGAGTCGGACGGCAAGTAGGTACCCAAGAAGAGGTCAAACGCATCCTGTCGAGGACCGTCTGCGAAGTTGTTCAACATGTAGCGTGTGATTGAGTTGGAAAGGTCGGCAAACTGTCCGGCGTTTGTCCTCTTTCCTGTCCGAGTAAAATCGGTCTTCAGCGCCCCCGTGCCGGAGTAGGATCTTGAGACGACATCGGCGTTATCAGCCCACGTATTGCGGAAGAGAAACTCGAAAGCCGGGTCATCCGATGCGTTCTCGCCTTCGCGGATGATTCCCAGATCAATGAGCATGCGAGACAGTATGAACCTGCCCAACATGCTCTGCACGACATTGGTCCGGTCCAGGCAATCCATGCAGTTCGTTCGAACGACCCCGGTCTGATGTCTGCGTGTTTCAACACGTCCAGTATCACCAGGCATGTCCACCCCGCGGAAGTATCCGTGCTCTAAGATTGGACGTTCAAGCTTTTCCATGAGCAGTTGTGCACGATCCCATCGAAGGCCCTTTGTTTCGTTGTGGAAGTCGAAGTATACATAGTGGATGCGGTCGTACGCGGTCTGAGCATTGCCGGGGTCCACGGTATGGAACTTCTCGGGAGTGATGGCATCGCCCTCGATATTTTCGGTGGGTTGGGAGACGACATGTTCCACCATTTGCTCGTAAGCCTCCTTCACCTTTTGCTCACGACCTTTCTGATTGACCAGATTCACGAGCCAATTGTCGCCATACAATCGGATCTGCTCTGCAAAATGTTTCTTAGCGGCGTCCAGAGCGCTTTCCACCCCACGGATTTGTAGCCTGGGCGTGTACTTCAGGGTATTGATCTCGGCCCAGTACACAGGCACGCTACCACGGGTTTGAACGTATGACAGCACTTGTACTTCTTTGCCCGCATGGCCTGCCGCACCTCCATTCTGGGAAGAGTTGTTGCCTGCGAAGCCACCTAGTCCACCAGACGCGTTGTCATTCAATATGATTGCCTGCTCCGTCTCGTTGTAATTGGACACGTTGCCATTCTCGTCCAATCCGCGCGAGAAATACCGGGTTCCAGCCCTCAGCCGTGACCGCCGTGTTATCAAAATAAAGGTCAATGGCGTCCCTTTGATAGATGTGTTCTTGATCTCCATCATTCCAAACATGACAGGGAGTATGTAGGGGTCCACCTCGGGCTGCTGTGCACTCGGGTGCCTATGTCCATATCCCCCATTTAAGCCTCCCCGGAAATCGATCAGATCGCTTTGTACGAAGCGGTTCCAGAAAAAGCGGTCGTCTGCCCTTTTCCATAGCGGCACAGAGGGATCAGCAAGCGCCTGCCGTTGGAAGCTGTTTGTGACATCGAATGAGTAGGAGAAGTAGAGGGGCGAGGCTTTGAGGAAGTCCTTGAGTAGTCTCAGGTACGCGTCCTCATCAGGGTCGTGCAGGGGACGTTCGCGCAGAGGCAGGAATTCGGTAGCCACGACTTTGTAGATCATGTGGCCCTTGATTCTCCCCATGGGTTGAGCCTTGGTGATTACAATGATGTATTTATCTGCACGTTAGACGTCAGCCGGGTGCCACGCGCGAGCTGTACGAGATCTGTCTGCATCAATGGTAGTATGTACCTAGCCTGAGTTTGATAATGCCCAGTATGCCAGCAATACTGGACACGCGCCTGGAGCCTAACAGTTTGCCATCGTGCAGACGAAGATCCCCTGAAGGACGCTCCACAACTAGTGTGGGCGCTGTCGGGGAAGAGGGTGAGGAGAAGGCATAATGTGAGGGCGAGGAGTGGACATTAATGTCGCGGAAGGGTAGAATACCGGCGACCATGGCTACGACCCGGCGGTCGTCGAGTGGAAGGGAAAGGGGGCTACGGGTGTGCGACGATGTGGGATTGACGGTTGGCGAATTGCGGAAAGCGAACGGGTGGAAGACGTGGCGGAAGAATTAGCGCAAATGGCGTCCCGAAGAGCGTGTGGATGTCTACAAAGTGTCGATGTATCTAAAAGTCACTTAGCGTGGTGTTGCTTCAAACGGTATCCCAGCACTGCCCCGAATGCGCTCAAATGACGAAACGCCGCGGCGCCAAGCCAAACCAGCCACATCTGGAAAGCCACACGCCAAGGCTTCACGAGCCACAGTTCGGCCAGGGCATGACCTCTCATTCATCCTGTCCGGGCACATCACGCTCACACTCCCCAGTCTACTCCGAACCATCTCCACCTCCACATAACCCTCGCCCGTGCCATACTTCCTCACATTTGACCGGAGACTACCTCTGCAGTCCCCTTCGACCTTTCTCTGCTGCGACATTTTCCGCCACCCCACCCCGCCGAGAGCTCTCCGACCCATTGCCGCGTCACTGATCACCACTCATTTCAACATGGCGGCACGAGCACCACAAGGAGGACGGCCAGGAGGCTCAAAGTTCGCACAGTTCAAGCTGGTGTTGCTAGGTAAGGCTTCATACTCGACCGAACCCCTTATCGCTCTCGCTAATATGCTCCCAGGCGAGTCCGCCGTCGGAAAGGTACTAGAACTCCAAGGCAGCCGTGTAGACGATCGAGAACTAACACACTGCACAGTCGTCGCTTGTGCTTCGCTTCGTGAAAGTAAGTTTAGCAGGCACATGGGAGTATTATCCTCGCCTAACAGTCTTCAGGACCAATTCGATGACTACCGTGAGTCGACCATCGGCGCCGCCTTCTTGACCCAAACCATCGCGCTCGACGAATCCACTACCGTTAAATTTGAAATATGGGATACCGCCGGCCAGGAGAGGTACAAGTCGTTAGCACCCATGTACTATCGGAATGCCAATTGCGCTGTCGTCGTCTACGATATCACACAGGCGGTATGACGACCTGCTGCGGGCGTTTAGGTGCTTTTGCTGATAAACTGCAGTCATCTCTGGACAAGGCGAAGGCATGGGTAAAAGAACTTCAGCGCCAGGCAAATGAGAACATCATCATTGCGCTGGCTGGCAACAAGCTCGATCTCGTCACCGAGTCTCCCGATAAGCGTGCCATCTCCACGGCCGACGCAGAACAATATGCTCGAGAGGCCGGCCTCCTTTTCTTCGAGACGTCCGCAAAGACCAGTGAAAATGTTCGAGAACTGTTTACTGCGATCGCAAAGAAGCTACCCCTTGACCAGGCGGGACCCCGCAGTCTGCGACCCGGACAGCAAAGGCAAGGCGTCAACCTAAGACCGGAAGCGAACCAGACGCAAGGACCCGCTGGATGCAACTGTTAGTGTAATATGTATGTCGATTTCGCAAAGGGCAGATGGGGTACTTCCGGACGGACACGGCCCACGAGCAGGTGGTATCAGGCAGTTTCCTCATCGGGATATACTTGTTGAACCTTGGAGTAAGGGATTGTCATTTGCCTACACCTGCTTAAGAGGAAGCTTAATCGAGGCTACTCGAGGAGACCACTTTTAATGATTCCCTAGCCTTTCTACTTTTCTTGTCTTCCATATCTTACTATCCGATTAGAACTCGCTTCCTTCTACACGAGGTTTCGGTTATCAGTGCTCCACTAGTACTTCTGTGCACTGCTGACTTTTCTCGCTACCATAAGCTTGAGATGGGAAAATTCCAACGAGCATCCCGCCAGTAGTACGTCCCGTTGTCTTGTTTCGTCGCATTGACCCCTTCCTTCCAATACGTGCTCTGCACCGCCTGGCCCCAGACATACATGTCTGTCCTATCGCGTTCTGTCAACCTCCAAGTACCCAAAAGGGAGAAGAAACAACTCACCCATTCATCAGCCACCCTCTGCGAATAACCAACTCCGTATCTGTGACGAGGAATCTCGCGGTCCCCACCCCAGTGACGGATCCTAGACAATCCGTGAAGCGGTACTTGTAGGTGGTGTTGCTTATCACGAAGCACTCGATTTCGAGCGGGTAGGTTTGTCGCGAGTCGGAAACATGGAAGAAGATGTAGCCGTTGGTTCCCGGGCCGTCATGCTCGTAGGCATAGAAATCGGTGACGGTGAGGACGATCGGGGTGGTGGTGTTGGGAGATCGGTTGTAGATGGGGAAGGCTGTGGCGGGGGATGTGATGGATAGGAAGAGGATGATTACGGAGAAGATTAGGGAGATCATAGCGTTTTGTTTGAAGAGAAAGTGGTTTATGGTATTGTGTAGAGCTGAGGGGGTGCAACGGGGTCTTATTCGCCACGGCGCATTTAGCTGTGAAGCTGTGAAAGAGTGCAAACAAACTATCGATCAGTAAATAGTAACGATCACAAGCTATATCATTAATTGCCGAACATATCAATATTGAATGGCACATTGCGCACGACGTCATCCATGTACCTACTGAAAGTCCTTACTAGTTAGAGTATTTGCTCAGATGCCGTGCAGCGGTGAATCGGTATACCTTTCAACGCGACACACTTTGGAGACATATTGCAACCACGCAGTGTGATAACATGCTAGAGGTGGCTTAGTACCCGCTAGTCACGGTACCAAAATTTCTTTCCAACGAGAACTAGAAATCTATCCGTCTGTTTGCTTCTACGAGAGGAAATATTTAGTAAACGTTACGCAAGATCTTACCGGAGGTAACCACGCACTGCCACGGTCTCGTAATCTTGTCACACTGTTGCGTCCCGGACTGAATGTGTTCCACTCTCTCATCGCCGATACTCTAGTCTGCACATACTATTTTCTGCTTTTCCAATTATGCAGTAATCTTCGTATCGCTGGCCGCAGATTTCATTCATTTTATCTTTTGAGTGGAATCCCGATATCAAGGCCAGTGAATTTGAGAGGAATAATATAGAAGCAACCTTGACACCATAACTTAACCAATGCTCTGCAGTAAATTCCACGTCAATTTCGTTCCCAGCAAGAGAAACCCTTCTCAATGCACAAGACAAATTACAATAAATTACTCTCCATTTTTGTCGTCCATCCAAGCTACTCCTTAGTTCATGGCAAACGAAGGGGCCCGATTACCCCCATTTATCTCACGCAATGATAGTATGAATGGGGAATTCCCAGTCAGTGGTTCGCGAGTAGTAGGTCCCAGCCCCAGTCATCGTAACGTTTGCACATCCGGCCAGATTCCTGCCTGGAGCGCTCCAATACGTGTACTGATTGTCTGTTCGACCGGTAACGAGGGACTTCCTGGAGAGTGTTTTAGTTTGCTTCAAAGGATCTTATAATATAGAGAAGAGTTGGCTCAAGAGGAAAGAAATCGCTTACTCATCACCCTCCTCCTGCTGCCACAATCTCCTGAATACCAGCCATTCCTTGTCGTGCCAAAACCACAGCTCAGACCCCCTCTCCCCTTCGTTGCAGTCTTTCCAACCGTCGGTGTAGATGGTGTCTGGTGCGTCTGGTGAGTAAGCCGAGGGCACGAACGTGCAAGTGATGTTCAGGAAGAGATAGCCGGGGCGGGGATCGAGGACGTCGAAAACAAGGTGAGATTTGAGAAGGGAAGAGTTGGAGGAGTGGAAGGCGAGGAAATTGCTGATGTGGAGGATTGGGTATTCCACGGCCGGGGAGGAGGAGACAGGTTGCAAGAACGCAGGTGACAGGAAGAGGGAGAGCGCAGGTAGGAGGCGTGTAATCTGCATGAGGGCGAATGTGAGGTGGGTTGTAAGGGATGAAGGTGGTTCGTCGCTCTCGTTCGCTTGGTTTCAGGATGATCGCCGACGAAGTTGAGAGAATGCAATGGTTGTAAACTTGAGAAGTGGTCTCGTACTAAATACTTATCCGATAGTCAATTGCGTTCCATTAGGCTGGTGGAACAAAATATAATGTACCTTTCGGTAGATCGGGCTTCCATTTGGGGCCCGACTATGCTAAGCCCATTATTATAGTTCCAATAAACTTTTCCTAAAAAAGATTTTGCGTACGTGTAGCGGATACGTAGATGCGGTCGCGAAGCTGAGTTGTTCGACAGTCTTGCACTTTCGACTGAATATCAGAATTTTTGAGCATGGGTCAGATCGTAAACCGTTCTCTCGGAATTGGCCGAGAATTTCCGGGAGGACGGCCATCACGCATTATCACTTGCGTCATGAGCCACATTGGCTTGGTACATGGCTAAGGTGACATTGTCACACTAATAGATCGACCCTGTGGCACAAAGGGCGCCATCGTGTCTAGAACCATGAAACATGTAGTTGACGACACCGATCCATTTATTCAAGTTACATACGATCAACTGCAACCTTACACCATATTTCGTGAAAGAGCGACTACAAGCTGGCAAATCCCTACACCGTCCCGCCCTGCAACTTCACACGCACCACTACTTCAAGTCCATTCCAGTGCTCACTGACCAGCTATTTACAAAGCTTTACCACGACCACCAAGCATGAACAACATACCCTCGGGCGTAGTCGGTATCGTAATCACACCACCGTCAGCCGTGTTGCTAGTCTTGAGATCATTGGTGGTGAATTGATAGGCACCGCCTCCACCAGCGCCAAACCCGAAACCAAAAATCTGGAGGGAACCACCCTTGCTCTTCTTGCCCGTCTCAATAAACTGCGAGACATTTCTCCACGTCTCCGTGTTGGAGAAAGAGATAGTCATGCCGAGCTGGTAACCGACGAGAACATGCGTCAGGCGGACAAGGCCGTTAAGATCGTCGGTCTCGCCATCACGAAGCTTGGGGTACGTGTTGCGGACGTTGCCGACATCCCAGAAGCCTGCGGTGATGGGCACAAGCGTAGGTGCGCCCTTCATGGTGATTGTGATCTTAACCTCTTGGGACCAGGAACCACTCCAGGAGTTGTAATATGTTGTCTCCGACTCGGACGATTTCTTGTATCCAATGATGCCGAATAAGCCACCACCGCCCTTGCTGACTTTCTTGGTGTAACCCAGAGAGCTCCAGTCGTGGCCATCGACGTTCTTGAAGTCGTATTGCAGAGTAGTCAAGCCCTGAGCGCTTTGGAAGTAGTTGTCGCAAGTGTTCTCGTACCCAGTCAGCGAGTAAGCGGGGCGGTACGCTATGAAGTCGGTGATCTCGTTCTTGACAAATGGGGTGAGCGAGACTGCATAGCTGTCTGCAGAAGGGTAGACCATCATGTTGTAGCTGTCGGTACAATTAGTCATGTTCGTCACGGGGCCAGCAACAAGACGGGCGAAGTCAGTCCCGTTCGGGCATGGTCTTTATAAGACATGAGTAAGTTGGACGTTGGCTATGTGAAGCCGATCGCAGATATCAGACGTTCGCGGGGGGGTTGAAGAAAGGGGCTACTTACCCAGGAACAGGAGCAAGTTCGTTCTGCGCTTTGCCGTTGATGTTGTCTTGGGATCTTTAGTCACATGCGAGAACAAATGAAAGCTTATTTTGACATACTGCGCTGCTCCTGGAGCAAGTTATACTTGGAACCATAGATGCTCAGCATGTAGTTGTTGTAGGATGCGTCGGCAGTGACCAGTTGAGCTTGGATGTTCGCATATTGAGGATCGTTGTCCGTGACCCATGCTTGAAAGGACTGATTGAAGTATTGGGCAACCTGATCTGTCTTCCAGGCGATGAAAGAGCTCTGCTTCTGCTTCTGGAATTTGGTCTTCGCGTCGTTGACACCTTGCTCGAGCTGAGCAATCTTCTTCTTTTGCTCCGGAGTCAACACCTTGTCAAGGATGGCCACTGATTGCAAATAGCTGGAGAAGTTAGAAGTTTATCAGGGGTTGTAAAATGCATATCGAGCAATATGGAACACGTACGTCTCTAGGCTTTGCGCATAGGAAGGTCCCGTGGTGTCCAGAAGCGGGCTAGACGAGTTCTGCAGACGATCGGCAAAGTTATCTGACTAGGTTAGATAAGGTACATTAATGAGCGTGTCATTATAACATACAAAGCTCAAAATTTGTAACGGACTCAGGGCAAGGAGTCCCGCCGCGGACGAAGTTGGAAGTGGGCGGGGTCACATAGACGAAATCGGTTCCAGGAGTGAGAGGCTGATTTGCCGTGATGTAGTTTTTGATCAGGTCACCATAAGCCTTCCAGGCAATGAGACTGGCTTCCTCGCTATTGACAGCAAGGGTGGCAGTAGCGAGAGAGAGGACTTGGACGAGATAGCGTGAAAAAGCCATATTGATGAGCAACACAGACGCTAGAGCCGTGATGAGTGAATATTTGGCTGGTCTTGAGTCCCCCTTTATACTGAATAATTCGGCCGGAGAGTGCGTATGCAAGGGATATCACGCCGGAAACCATTCACTGAGTACGAGCCCTTCAGCTCCGTCGGTGAAGGCGTGGACGATGGCCATGACTGGACCATGAGGTCTTTGTTCAGCCCTAAGTTTACAACAACCCGGACATCGTCAGGGGTAGACAGGACGATCTGGATCCAACAGTGGCAGACGAGACGGTCAAGACCCGACGGTACGAGCAAATCCGTCCACCATTCGGCTCAAAATAGAACAGAGTGAATCGCATTAGTATTGTATACTCCCCGAATTGAGACGTGATGCATTAGAACGCAGATTATACATGGTAACAATAGGCTAACGGGTTGTTCTTGTTGAAAGTGGAGTGGCGCGTGTACAATACTCAGCTCCAAGGCACCAATCGAGCAGAAAGCCGGCCTGTATACCATATGGGGCGACTTCTTCGTTAAAGATCGTGTTTGCAATTTACAAACAGGCGAGTTGGATCTTGGCAACGGTCGAGATGTTTGAGTGCAGGTACCGGAGTCCCAGCTGGTACATGGGGCGAGAATCTCCAGAGCGTAGCGGCAACTACCATTGGAAGCGAGCCAGATGATGTCCAGGGATGGATACTGCCTACTACCCACTGAGGAAAGCTACGATAAGTGCACGTGAACTGGTTGGCACTCTTCTCTAGTGCACAACAACACCGGGACGGTGTTAGCACATGGATAACCAGGACCATTGGAGGGTGAAATGGCTGAAAGCCGATAGGTTAGGTCGTCTTTGCGGAGTGCGCCGATAGGATGGTTATTTCTAGGGTTATACAAATGTATGCAGCTCAGCCTAGATGGAAGAGGATCCATGACAGGAAATCGTTGCATCGTCTCCACTGCCTTCGTCGGCTGTGATGGGCGCAGTTCGCAAATGTCTCCTTGGCAACCCCTGAAAGGTTCAGCTTTTGCATATGATATTACGGACGGCGCGGGGGAATTGTTTGATTGTAAACCTCGTGATGACAACTTCGAAGAATGGGGTTGTCTCATTATTGGGAGACCTTTTCATCCGGGTTCTGCTGGCAGAAATGCACACACAACCTCGTTTACGCAGGTCGTGTCTGCGTGCAACCTCCCATCGTCGCACTGGCCGAGAAAGATAGATGAAAAGCTTGGGGCTTTGCCTGTCGGCTGAGTACCAGGTGTGACTGCGTGAAACCCGAACAATGCAGAATTTCAATAAAGCAAAGCTTGTCGCCATGCACTGTGGTTGCATTCCAGGCATGGACACGGTCTGGCCCCTCCGAGGGAATACGGTCATCTTTCGAGAAAGCGCCGACACGTCCGTAGAACATTTTGAAGAACGGACGAATATGGAGTCGTAGGAGAGATGGGGGAAGGAAATTGTAGATGTTGAGGAGCATTCCAAGGGTTGGAGATACACAGGGGACGCTAAGCTTACTTCGCACTAGCGTTGTCCGGTTCGTGTAAGTTCACCTCCCGCGCTGTTGTGTCTCTTCCGTCCTGCACTCCATATTGTAACAGCCTCAAACGGTCGAGGCTCAATGCCTCCAGGTGGAAGGTGACTCTCGAACAGACAGTATCGCATGACGAACTTACGGTGAACCTGGACCACTCCGACATCGCACCCTGGAAGCAGTTTTCTCGCACGCCCTTCGATTACTAACTACATATGCTAGATCGTCATATTACTAGCACTCCATTTTATTATTGCCTGTGACTCGACGTTATAACAGGGCAAAGTTTGCTTTGGTCGGTATTGTGTTCCTCCGTCTTGTTCTTGTCCATTTCCCATTATTCCTCAGAAGCCCTCAGCCGCACCAACCCCGCAGATTGCCAGCATATCCCTCTGTTGTCCACCCCTCATGCAAAACCTAGGGAATGAGGGATTCTTCATACTGTTAGTATCTTCGCGTTGAATGTTTATGCCCGTTTGAACTTAGGAGCCGTTCTCCGATTTCCCTCTGTTTTTGTGTCATACCCTTTAGCAAGAGGTGCACACAAGTTCATGTTCCTACGAGCATACAGCACACAGTGCCGACACTGCCGAGCGACCCGCTTTCTCGTATCCCCTTCAGCCCAAATTTCTGAGTGCTGCACTCAGCCTCATTTCGAACGAATCAGGCGTCTGATTTTCAGCCACTCCCACGTATTTGTTCCGACTACAAAGTCAATTTCCTCCAAAGCCGCACGTTCCCTTCGTTTCAATCACATCACGCTTGACTAGGCCAAATAACCCAGATGCAAAGCCACCTCACTCACAGCCACAGACCTCGCTATTGGCTATCCAGAATACTTTCGCTTCCACCTGACGTTTGTGATAACGCTGGCGGGATGATCAGCGGAGTGAGGATATCCGCCAAGACAGGGGTGTTTTTGGTGGCTTACAGCACAGAAAGCCATGTTTGGGATAGGTCGAAGCGGTGACACGAAAATAGGACCATGTCACCATGGCGCTAAACGCTCGACTTTGTCTCACCGAAGTGAGGCTGAAGCCGAACCCTCCTTTAAGAGTGGGTGACCTGCCACAGGAGGACCGTGGATTTGGTACACTTCGATTGCTGGTCACTTTCCCATCCTCTCCATATCCACATTCGTCATCTTTCAGAGGACTGTAAATATGGGCCAAGAACACCTCCTTCCCCTTCCTCGTTGGACGATAATCGTCCACTCCGTCCAGATTCTTGTCGCTGTTCTCATTCTCGGTCTTGATGCATATGGAATCAAATATATCCCATACAATGCGCTCATCTTCTCCCTTGTCACCGTAAGGATGTATGTTTCAAGCAGGACTGGTATCCGCATTGACACTTTTCTAGGCCATCCTGACTCTCATCATCTGCGCATACATAATAACAAGCACCCTCACCCTCCATAGCCTCTACAACTACTGGGCTGTGCTGGCGCTCCACATCTTGATGGTCATCTTCTGGGTCACGGACCTGGGACTGGTTGCGAATCTCGCGTCACTCTGGTCCGGAGGACGCAGGTATAGTTACTACTACAATAGTTACCCCTACAAGAGAGACACTACCACTGTTGGGACATATTACGGATGTCTTGCTGCTGGTGCCTTCTTCGGTGCCGTTCAATTGTAAGTTGGAGTCCCTCATGTCCTAGGCCAAGTTGTACATGCTTACACAACCCAGCGTCCTCTGGGTCCTCTCCCTCGTCTTCGTCGGAATGTACATCCATCGCCGTCGCGGCAGCCAGGGTGCCAACCCGGAGGCCCCCGCCGCCACCGGCATCCAACAGGCTGTTCCCGTGGAAGAACCAAAACCCTATAACACCGTTCAGCCCCCACAGCAACCCTATGGACAGCCTGTCCCAACTCCGCAGCAGTATCCCCCACAGCCCCAGGGTCAGTACGCACAGCAGCCGGTCTACGGCCAGCAGCCCCAACAGCCAACGTACGCACAGTATGCGCCGGATCCGGTTCAGCGTGAGCACACGGTTAGTCCCGTGTCTTCGGCAGCGGGATACGGCAGTGCTCCACCTCCTAATCCGAACGTGTCTGAGCTGTCCACTCAGCAGCCGCATTCATATGGTCAACCAGTTCCCCACAATCCGGATATTGCCGAACTGGACCAGCGGAGGTGATAGAATGATGTCCCGAGGCCATTGATTGGTCTTATGTTGGCGCGATTTGGAGCAACTTCGAGTTGTGTCGATATACCCTTGTTTTGTATCTAGGCCATTGACTACGAACGTGCTGTTTTATCTTTACGCATACGGTCCCATGTTTGTGGCTTTTAATCCTGTTTGAATGGCATTGTTCCTGCTTCATCATACCCAATGTCAGTCGTTTTCATATCCGTAACGCCCTATGCACTTCACTGATTTCCCGTGGGCTCGCTGCAACCGCATTCATGCCCAAAACATCCCAACCTTATCTCTTGGTTCCTCTTCCAACTAGTGACCTATCCTCCCGGTCGCACCCTGCTGCGACATCTGCTGTCGGGTCATGGTCCTCCTCTGCCTCTGCCGGGATGAAATCCGATACAAAAAGGCATCCAACGCACAAACCGTCACCGTCAGAACCTGCAATCCCCTATTCCCACCACACTCGTTGGCACTCTTCTGTGAAAATGACGCGAGGACACGGACTCTACTCACTGTAGTCCATAAACCATCCCCCAAAGCAAACCCCACCACATCTTGGTCGGTCCATCTTTGCCATTGACCCTAGGCCTCTTCCTCCCCACTGCAACTTCCTCGTGTCCTCGCCCACCATCTGATCCCCCTGCGGTAGGCGGTAGAATCAACCCCGCGATCAGGAGCGCCATGGCTCTGGCACCCTCCAAGGTGAGTAACACGCCAATATGAAGTCTCCTTCCCTGCGTTACTCTCTGCATCCCCTCATTCGCCTCTCCTCCCTCTTCACCGTTTCCCCCGAAAGACAATCCCACCACCTCTGCATTATCGATCAATATGCCCAAGGCAAGGGCGCTATATAGAACCCCGTTGCTGAGTTTAGCGTCGATGTAAACCGTTGTGTATATAGCGGTGACGAGAGCGGCGTGGGTTAACAGGAGGAGGAGGATGCGGAGGGTGAATTGCAGGGAGGCCAATGGGTGGGGGAGACGTGGTCGGGGCATTCTGCGTGCGTTCTTTGCGTGCGAATGTCTTTTCGGTGTATGGACAATGTTTATATAGCGATGCGGACGGAAACAGCGGTCTGAATAGTCTAGTCCTACGTTTGCACAGTTGTGCAATGCTATGCATCCATTGGCCGTCGAGCGAAGCTATTTCAGTATGTCCAAATGCATGGGGAAGCCGCCAATGGCCCTTTGGGAATTCAGATGGCGGTGTCAGGAGCGATGCACTTGGTCATGGATACCTGGGCAGTGCTCTAGAATCAGTTATCGAGATTTTAAAGCGAGCTTTCCAAATACGATCAGTTCAATGCAATTAATTCATCACATAATGCGAGATCCAAATCACCCAAGCCATTAGAGGTAAAATGAAAACTCTTGTATTCGAAAACAACGAAATCAGAACTTATGTAGGCTCCTTGAAAGCCGATGACCTTGCATCCAACGAGGTCGCCAAAACGCAATGAAACCGGAACAAATGGATGAGAGACGGCTGGGGAAAGACGCCGATTTTTCGACAAGGGAAAGCAACAACTCTGAGACATGTCGGGAGACGATGAGATGGTGATGGAGCTCCGGATCCACCAGTAACTGTATTATACAAATGTAGTACTGGACCAGCCGTCGAAATATTACTGGTTACGAGAACAGAGGTGGATATTGAGCTACGCGGGGGTATGAAAAAGGGAAACGGGGCTCTATCGTGGGGTGGGTGTTCTCGAAAATGCCAGTTATTGGGCAGTTTTCAATAGTTCCGTACACGGCCCGAGATGCGACGGCGGCATAACTGAGCGCACCACTTTATTTCTTTTGCCAAGGCTTGGTGACGACCACAGCGACGATCACAGCAATGATGATGATGAGGAAGACTGGATTATGTTAGCTCCCATCTTTGACAAGAGGGTACAGAAGACTTTACCGATGAGCAAGCACCACCATTTCTTCCGGTTGCGGGCGCGCGCCTTCTCGATAGCCCCGCTGATCTCGGTGTTTGCTTGGACCACGTTGTCATGAATCTCTTCGCCCTTCTGCTCGATGTTTTCGACCAAAGGCTCCTGCTGCACAACAATCTGGTCCAAGTCCTGGAACAGCTGTGCAAGCTCCACCATCTGTCGCTCAATCTTCTGGATGGCCTCGTGACGTTCCTTGACATTTCTGAGGGTTGAGGAGGCTTGGCCACGACGATCAGAGTTCAAGAGCTGGGACGCAGGTTAACATCAAATGTGCAGTGATGGGGCGGGGCAACTTACGGCTTGCTGAAAGATGGGGGCGTTGGGGTCCTCGACCGCCGCCCGCACTTCCTCCTCTGTCGCATCAGGTCTGACGATGCGGTACTGGCGCTCTGCTGCGGCCTGAGAGTCCCGCCGAAACTCTGCTTCGAGGGTCTGGTACTTGTTGATTGTGGCCTTCAACCGCCTGTCAACCTTTCCAACTTGAGGCGCATTGCGAGGGCTCCCCGATTCGGGCTTGGACTTGATATTCTTCACTCGCTGGACAAGAGCGCGGTAGCCGGTCATGACCTGGGTGCTCAGGTTGGTGATCTCGTTGGTGGACAAGTCTGGCCGTGCCAGAACTTGCTTGAACATGCGCTCCAAGGTGTCGAGCTGACCATCGATCTGGTCAAGAGCGCGATCCACTTCCCGGCATTCGTTAAGGATAGCATTGGGGTCGGCGCCGGCTGGCTGGCCGTAAGGCTGCATTTCGACGGAACCCGCTACACGTCGTGTTAACTTCCATTGAGGTTCATATAAGGAGGTCCATAGGGCACATACGATCATCGAAAGGGCCCTGTTGCGAGTAACCACCTTGGTTATAATTGCCCTGATTGCCCTGAGAATAATTGTTGTACCGATTCCCTCCGGGGCCTCCGGGGCCGTCGTCGCGCTGGTCGTAGGGGTTGGAGCCGTAGCCCATCTGATTGTAGCCGCCGTACTGAGCCATGACAAGTCAGCAAAAAGAATACGCGTAGTATGAGAATGTCCACCAAGCTGGACAAGGGAGCCCACGGGCGTAAGAAAGGGCGCAACGTACGCTCATTGTGCTGAAACGGTGCTCGTGTGGTGGTCGGAATCCAGCGATCCTCCTGAGACAACAACAGGCGACCTATTTACTCCTCGGCTGAATGCGGCGAGTGGTCTGAGGGGAGTGGCGCAGCAAGGAAAGCACTGAAAATCTAAGCCAACACTGTACGTCCTGAAGATAGGGAATTGATGCTGTGCTGCGGATAGTGCGTGGTGGAAAAAGTGGTGCGGAGGCGTTGAAGGGTTGAACGCGGTTGTCTGGGGCTGTGACAGCTGAGCTTGACCCCCAACACGCTAGTCTGTTCCTGGCGAAACCCGGCGAAAGTGGGCAGAGCCAAACTGTATACGGTAAAGCGTTTAGGGTCCCTTTTCTTGGCATATCATTTTAGCTGGCAGTTAGTCGCCTCCAGCTATTTTTGCACCGCCTGCATCGATATCGCCTTCGCCCACACATATAATGTGGGGAGCGTCTGAGATCGCACCTTTGAACCTTAGCTCGTCTGTCCGTCTCTGGAATTATTTCCGGCAATCCATTGCGTGGAGTGTTGGTGATGCGCCATTTCTACCTCTACAGGACAGGCAACACATACCACGGAAGTTCGATACTGTCCTGTTGGTTGTGTTCTCAGCAAGTGGGGGAGTACGCTAGCGAAGAAAGCATAAGAAGAATAACAAGAAGAGACCGCGGACACTAGTAGCGACTAATACCGGAACAGAATTGTTGAACCGGCCAGATGATACCCCAGATCAGAAATCAACATGAATGCACACTTCCGATAATCCCATGTTCTTGCAGATGAACGAGATCACACTGCACGTGTGTACTTGCTGATTCAGAATACATACGCAATAGGTAACCCCAGCCGGCAACTTCAGGTGGAGTGGTCGACGGCCCCCGTTGGGAATTCGGCTCCTAGAACTGCAGCTTGGTCGCAGAGAAGACGACGCGAGAACTTGCCCGTAGAGTTATCTGAGATTTCATCCGTGAACACAATCTCCCGCTTGAATTTTGCCAATGTAACGGCCGTAACTCCTGGATATGGGTTTCCGCTACTGCGCCGGGGCAAGAGCTAGAGAGAGGCGGTCCTCTAGGGGCATGTCCTGGATTACCTATTACGCCCGTAAACAAGACGAGCAGTCCAGTTTTGCGCTCACCCTCTAGAACAAGGATACCGATCGATGATTCCTATTTCGACAACATTGGGATATTGCCACCCTCGCGCTTTGATGAAATGCTTCTTCGATTCAACTATGAAGATCGTCTCTTCGTCATCGAAACTAGTGGCCAAGTAGAGCACGTCGTAGGCAATCGAATTTCACGCCAGCATACGTGGTGTGCGCTAGATATCGGCCGCTGGTCATCACCTCGTCGAATCCATTGACACGAATGCAGTGACTCGATCGGATCCCTATGGCTTTGGAGACAGCAATGGATCTGGACGGTATGCTCCTGGAATGAGAAACTTTGAGCTCTCGGATACTGTGGCAATGATCACTTACTGGTCCGAGATTCTCAAGTGCAACCTTTGAGAAGACTCTTGATGCAGATTTCCGCTCCATATTGGCAAGAGCACATCTTCCTCTGTGTCTAGCGTCAAGGGAACCCGATTTACAGTCGCAAGTCTCTATATGTAAAGTGCTGGAGAGCCTTCTACTTAGGCATAAGCTGGAAGGATAACAGCGCAGGGCAGAACAGGGCTCCGAATTTCAAAGGATTGAGTCGACGCGGACCCGAGCTAGTATGTCCAGAGAGATAAATATCTATACAAGTACACCGGCGGCCCGAACTGGGAAACACCAGACGGTGCGTCGACGGGAAGATGGCGAAGTGCGAAGACTACGGGACGTAAATATGATTAGCTACACTAGTAGGCTGCAATAGTGCAGGTGGACGAATAGAGTCTTGCCCTCATTTAGGTTCCTACTCCTTACAACAACCGACACTGCTCTCCCATGGATAACTCTCCGCGGTGTACCGTTCCACTGAACCCCTCTCCACGACCGCCCTTCGCACCCATTGCACTCACACGCCCACTTCACGCTTCGCAGGATCGTGATGTCTAGATCTGACTCCCCGCCCCGGAAATGCCAACCCTCCTTGGCTACTACCATGGATGGAAGCTTAGCCAAGAGAAGGCCGCTAATAACCGGTCAGATATGATATGCTCAGCCTAGCGTATAATTTGTACACGGAGATCGATACCGATGCGGTCTTTGGGGTGAGTAATCCAGGACTAACGAGGAAGGTGGTCTACGGTTTACACAGCTAGGGAGTTCCCGCTTGTGATCTGGTGTGGAATTCATAGGGGTTACGTGATCGACCGTGGGAGTGGTGGAATCGTCGACCCGGGTTCGTGGCACAAGGTACCATCATCCCGATATTGGAGGGCGAAGTCCGTAGCCCCATCAACGTCGATTGCAGCCTTGGTCTTCTGGGTGTGCTTCCTGGTCATCGGGTCTGCCCAAGAATCCTACCTGCATGGTGTCCGTTCCTTGATGGGAGAGAAGGACTACGTCTCTAGAGGTGTGAAGTCTACTCTCCCTGTCTCCTTGCTGTGACAAGTTGTTGCTCACTAATTTGACATACAGTTGGTCGTGACATGACTCCGAATGGGGAGCATTGTTAAAAGAATACATGCCAAGTCAGTGACAATAATTTATCTAATTGTCAGTCGAATATGGGGGTTGGGTGCTGTACATCAAGTTTAACGTTGTTCACAGCCGCTTTGCAACACAGCAATTCTCAGCATAATATTTCAAATCTCAGAAAATATATACTTCATACAATCAACCCCCCGCCTCTCTGTACCCAACTAGATCTTTCCCCCCGCAGCCTGGACCAGCTTCTGGAAGTTCGGCGTGCCGAACCCAGTCACAGGGTCCCAACCCTCCGTCACCGGGAAACCATCCACATTGCATCCGTGGCTGGAACCCTTGGTGATATCATTCAACGCCTTATAACCGCGAGAATAGAGCCACGGGTTGAGCCAGCCCAGAGGGGCCTTGCCCTGCGAGATCAACGCATCGTTGACAAGGGAGAAAATACCCGCGACGAGCGGGGAAGACGCAGAGGTGCCGCTGATGGTACCCTCGACGCCATTCCACACGTACGCGAAGTACAGGCCCTGGCCAGCGAGGTCGGGATACCCACGACCAAACTTGTTGTACAGGCCGTCGTAGGCGCCGTTGAGGTTCTTGATGTACGAGGACACGGCTCCCCACTGGTACGCGGGGGCGGGGAAGTAGTTGCTGAAGCCGCTGCCGCTGGCGTAGAGGTCGCGGAAGTTGCCGTTGACGGTCCTGCTGGGGCGGTAGGCGGACTCCTCGGGCTCGAAGTTCATCGTGGCTCCGACGGTCGTGACGAAGGGGCACGAAGCCGGGAAGGCGGGCAGGAACCTGGTGGTGTTCTTTCCATCGTTGGAGAAGCACTTGTTGGTGGAGCCGATACCATTGTCGCCGGAGCTGAAGAAGAGCGTGGTGCCGCGGGCGCCGACTTCGGCGAACTTCCTGCAGACGCGTTCGGCGTAGGACTGGGGAACCGTCTGTTCCGAGTCGCCGTAGGAGGTGGAGATGACCTGGGGAATGCGCGGTTGCGAGAGGAGCCAGTTCACCCAGACAAGGTAGGGCTCGTTCGTGTTGGTGGGAGTCTCAAGGTCCGGAGTGAAGGGCGGGGAGCCTCCCGTGGAGAAGCTGACGATGGGTACCGGGTAGCTGATGGCTGCGATGGCTTGCACATCGAGGTTGGCTTCGTGGCTGATGTCTTGCACTTGGGATTGGTTGTAAGTCAAGGGGCCATCTTGGACGGGGCCGTCGGCGATGGAATATTGCTTGAAGCTGCGAGCTGACCCGGCGGCCTCTGGACGGTACTTCTGAAGGAACTTCTCGGTGTCGGGCCTGATAGGGATCTCGCCAAGGTAGTTGGTGAAGCCAACCTGGTTCTTGTCACCAGCTTTGGCCTTGTAACCCTTGGTCTTATACAAAACCGAGAAGCATTCAGGGGTGACGGACGTCACGTTGCAGACCTTGGCAACCTCCGGATCCGTTGGCTTGCTGTAGCTCTCCGGTACCTCAGCAGGGGCATCGAAGTGCGTAGCCACCTCAGCCCTCGCGCGGAAGAAAGAGGTAGTCGGCTGGATTGTGTCGATGTGGTCGTGGAGATGGCGCGGGAGCGACCAGCTCGTTGTGCGAGCCACGATGTTGCCATTCTCGTGCTTGAAGTTGTAGTATTCAGTGTCCAGAAGGCTCTCGACACTCCGCACTGGTAGGTGGACATCAATCCAGTCTTTGCCAGAGGAGTAGCCGACGTTTTCAATGCCGTTGTCACGGAGCCACTCATGCACAAGGCGAGTTGTCAACTCGCTAGGCTGGACAAGAGCGTCCACCTCAGCAGCGCTCAAGTGCTGGCCATATTTGGCGTGGTCCGGGTCCGACACTTGGAATTGATTAGCGATTGGTCCTTGCATATGAAAGAGAAAGGTGGTCCCGGATTCCGGAAAGGTTTCTGATTTACCCGGAGGTGGGAACATGATACACATACCTTCATAGAGCCTGCGCTCCAGCTCCGCAAAGTTGCCCTGCTTCAATCCAAGCTGCAGATGGACAACATTGTCCCCAGCGGCACGGTCCAACTTCGTCCACTCCCGTGGTGCCGGGTGAGTCTCCTTTACGGCATACGGGGAACGAGCAGTCGCGCGGATGGGTGTTGCAAGCACGCCATGCGCAGCAACCGCTGCATAAACGAGTGCGAAGATAGTCGTCCTCATCTTGATAACCGCAGTGGCGACTGGGAGCGAAGGAAGAAGGATGGAACCCGGGGAAGACCAAGCAAAAGAGGGCCTATATATATGTCCATGGACTTTCACGCCTTCCTCTCGTGGATAACCTCATCTTTCATTTGCACATGCGGCGTTGTCGACCATGTTGATGGGTGGTCGCTCACCTTCCCGAAAAGGAAGGCAGATAGGATAAGTGGAGTGTTAGTGACATGGATCAATTGACAATCTCCCTTCCGTGTCGCTGAATCCGATTCCCGAGGACTGTTAAGGGGGCAAACATCGTCCGCCGACGGGGAGTCGCATATCTGCGCGCGGTCTTTCGGTGTTGATGAATCAATTGGCTTTGCGAGGGCGCTACGTGTGTGAAGGAATCTCGACAAACCGTTCGCCTATTAGCCGTTGATATGCAGTGTGGCGTTGTGCCGGTGTGAGCGGTTTACGGCACGGACCCAGGGGCAATACGAGTGTGTTGATGCCCAGGTGGGTGCTGACATCATGTGGAGGGATTCCATTCCGAGGGCAATGCAAGAAAAGCCAAGCCGGACGTCAAGCTTTCCTGGGATGCTTGATGCTTTTAG
This sequence comes from Westerdykella sp. P71, assembly GCA_019022765.1. NCBI lineage: Eukaryota > Fungi > Ascomycota > Dothideomycetes > Pleosporales > Sporormiaceae > Westerdykella > Westerdykella sp. P71. Next base: position 18,644 of record JAFHBW010000216.1, on the reverse strand, counting down.
CGAGCCGACGACACCGCAGGGAATGGTTGACGAAAGATAGGAAGCACACCCTGGCCGGCACGGCTGGGTAGTGTCCTCGCGGTGCTTTTACGTAGAATGGTAATAAGTTGGGACTGGGTGCATTTCCACATTCCGGGTACCTGTTTCTTAGTCAACTTGGAGGGAGGCATCCATCACGTGATTCACTCATCACTCATAAATCCAATGCTTAGTAATCATCTCGACTCAACACCATCAAGACCGTTACTTTTCCACAATATTGAATTGGCTAAGCTGTTTGCAGCCCTAAGGAAATGATGTATGCTAGTGTACACCCCATGCAGTCCTGTTAAACGCCACTGTGCTTCCGACACGAGTTCCCACCGTTACTCCCGCTTGAAAAAGTCCCATGCTCACTTCTCCATACCACTCCTCAATCCTCACAAACCAGCATTCTTATGCGGCCGCTTTCTCGTCCTCCTTTCCTCGCTGCCCTCAACGGACGGCTCGTTCCACCACTCCTCCGGCTCCACCTTGGCCCCCTGAACCCCTCGCTGATAGTCTTTCTCGACCCATTCCATCCTCTTGACGAGGGCATCAGCAAGCCCAGGGGCGGGCAGCTGGCCCAGCCTCTTGAAGCTCAGGGCCGACATGTAGCAGCTGAACAGCCCCTGCTCTGCCAGCCGAGGAGGCTTCAGGAGGTTCTCCAATTCTTTGGCCGAGAGGCGGCCATCGCTGCTGCCATGCCTCAACTGGAAGTCGTTCTCCTGGCTTGGCATGAAGCCGTCATCGACGACTTCTTGGGCTTGGGGCTCCTCTGTGGGACGCCCTTTGGCTAGTGGCTTTGCCACTGGAGCCTGGGTGGTTGCGGATGGGACGGTGGGAGGAGCTTCTTGGATGGGTGCCGGTGTGGCGGAAATCTTCGGAGATGGCGTCTTACTGGCTTCTTTGCTCTCAGTCGAGCGCCGACGCTTCGATGGCGGAGCGGATTTGGTAGGAGGGGCAGGTGCCTCAGATGGTGATGTGATGGTGGTGTCTGACACCTGCACAGGGCTGGACGACTTCGCTCGGATCTCCTTGGGAGCTTCTGGAGTGATCGTTCTGCGGGCAGTAACTGGCGGGGTGGCATCCTTCCTGATGCGTGGGACTCGAACAGGACGCCGTCCATCCTTGGGTTGGTAGATATCCTCTTTCATGGCGATAGTGAGATCATCGCCGGTCCTGCGCCTTCGCTTGGCCGGGCGAGCGGTTTGAACAGGGGGATTAAGCTGGAGGGCCATGTTCTCATCCACTTCGGGGGATTCAAGCTCCAAGGGTCGTTTGGGAGGCGTCTTGGGTGGCGTTGCTGTTGGATCGACGAAGTGTTGCTGCAGCTGGTCCTGGGCGGTATTTGTAGGTTCGCAGCTGGGCTTCACGGTGTGCTCTGGATCGGGCGTCATGGCGGACAACCTTCCTGAAGTATCGGAAACACGAGGAAATTTGACCTCCTCGTTGGAGGTATTCTGGTGGCTTGGATACAGTTCCATGACTGGCAAAAGTGATGAAGTGAGCAGACCGCCCTCAGGATCAAAAGATTGAGTTTGCGTCAAAAGTTGTATCCGAGCAAAATCTGAAGAGCTGGAAAGTTGCAGCGGAACAGGAGACCTAGAAGTAGGCAGTAACGTGCACGTACCCTCTTGGCGGGCAGACAATAGCATTGTCAGCACCGCGGAGGCTGCTATTATCGTTATTGACAAGTGTGTGAAGGGTTGTGAGTGGGTGGCACGGAGTGAGTGAAAGCCAAAAGGTGCTTGGATATTGTCCGACGAACGCGAATAGTCGACCAATAAGAAGTTGGCCACAGTCAGAAGACAGAAGGCCCGAAACGCACCACAGGACCACAAACCCCTCAACAACATCGAACTTTCTCTAAAACGCGTCAATATTATTTGGATGCATGTATAGACTGTTCTGTAAAATGCCCTGAAGCTCCACAGTCTCGCATCGCATGAAGGTGTTATCTGCATCAAGTCTGCAGTGGCAAGTCCTGATCTACAATGATAATCAGACCACACCGCATCTCCGACGTCCAAGGTACTGATAGCCCGGATAGAAATTCAACAAAATCAACTTGAACTTTTATTTACGGCGACGGCATCGTTTGAACGCACTCTTGAGATGAGCATCCCGTGTACACACGCAGTACTCCTTGTGCGTGAGCCAAGCCGAACCAGCCGAGTCATTTGGGATCGCGACAACGTCACTGCGTGTTTTTTCTTTCCCACGCGCAGCGCGAACGCAAAGCTCTTCGTCGATGTGAGAAGCTCGGATTTTCTGATATTATTATATGTCTTAGCGGATGAAAACATTGTTGCAGGGCAGTGAAGTACCATATCAGGACTTCTATCATACTTCACCACAACGTTGTCTCATCCCTTACAAAACCTGGATGAAGACTTGTCTCGATGGAGTCAACACATTTTCTGTTTGTCTCATGCATGCAGAAGGCAGGATGTGGTGTCGGCCTGTCGTAGTATAAGTACATCCGGATTTCCCACCTCAGGTTATGCGATAACAACCCTGGGGAACCCCAACAACCGACCACAGAGAACCCAACACGCAACTCCACCCGAACGAGACATCTAACCCGATAATAACTAACCCCAAGGCAATTATGGCACGGGTAATTTGTCCCACTAGAGAATGCAAGTTCAGTAAAGTGGGTTTGAGGACGTTTAAGACTGGCGACTGCCGTAACATGCACCCCCATAACTTTTGCCCCATATCAAGCGACGTATGGGACCGTGGAGGTAGAGGAATTAAATCCAAGTATCCGCGTGGTTGGGCGCATCGATGGTGGTGTAGGCAGGTGTGGGATGACTGGCGCCGAGAGCACCCCGATGAGGAGGTGGAAGAGTGGACGGACTTGTAATGTGTGAACGGGACCGGCCATGGTGTGCGGCCGGAAATATGTGACGGGAATTGAATTACATGGGAGATGCATCCAAAGTGGAGCTGGAAGGAGATGATTGTGGAGTGGAGCTGCTCATGAGGGCGGCCAGATGGTGGTGGCGATACTTTTCATATGGTCCCGCATTCATCGTTCTTAGTCAAGTTGACAGTTGAATTTTTATTATCTCTACAGAATAATACCGTGGAGCTTGTTAACTCGAAGAACGCGAGGTATCATATTAACTATACAATTAGCATACTCTAGCTAACTCTATCTATGAACTAGAAGGGGAAGTGGGCTAAATAGCGTCCTCTAGGGCTCCAGTAACAGATGTAGGATACTAATAACTACTGTGATCTGTAGACGATTGGCATGGGATGCGGTTACATTGGCAAGAGATCCTTAGTTGCGAATGCACACGAGGTTGAGATCAATATCTCCAACGTTAGCTACACGGCTAGTGAAGGTGATAGGTGGATGATGAGTCCGAATCTCTGATGATAACTGTTGAGCGCCCCTTACCAATCACGTAGCTCACTTATGGGAGTTTCGCCACGATGTACTACGCTTATTCAACCAAAAAACTTGCTTCTAACTCGCGCTCCAGTACTGTGTTGTGTCCTGGCCGACCTTGGATGTCAGGCATGCACGGTTGCGGAATAGGACTCGAGCGACAATATCTGTACAGCAAGTCGTCGAAAGATGCGCCAGAGGTCTCGCCGTTTATATCCGTGATCTTGTATTCCATGTCGAAATCCTCCGAAGTTGCTGACCAGGCGTGAGATTCGCCACTCTCACCTGTAATTTTCCAGGATCGGGATTGAAGTCTGGCAAGTACAATATCGCCAGGCACCCGATGTAACGATAGGTAAGGGGCTACTAAGGGATTCCTGGTACTCCACTTCATTGTACGACACCAAATTGAGGGGAAGAGAGCGTGTGAACACCAAAATCGTTCGAACGTTAATGAAAGCGTCTTCTTCGCCTATTGAGTTCCGATGGTTATATGCAAATAAAGAGCCAATCCTGTGAAGGAAACAGGCTTACTGTTCGACAAGTAACGGAGGCGGGCGAACGTTCTCGGGGAACGTCGCTTCCCAAGCTGCCATGACTTAGAGCATGGTCGCTTCCGAGTCCTCTGGGCCGATCATGTGAAGGGAAAATCCTCGACCGTTGAAGTCTGCAAAACCAAGGGGAAGGTTTCCCACCGGGAAACCAGAGGCTGAACCGACGCTCGCAGTACGCGAGTCGCATGGGCCCAGAATTACGTCTATATCGTTTTCCTCCAGCAGCTTCCTCACGCGACGTGAAGCAAATTCTCGGAGAGCGTTTAAATTGCGCACATAATCATCTTCTGTTGTCTTATCGTCGCGGGCGGCTTTGAGAAACCATTGGTTTGCGTCTTCAGAAACGTCTATACGACTCTGAGTAAAGTGTCTTCACAAACCCTAATTCAAAACAATGCTACTTACAATCAGTATACTCTTTGTCAGCATGCTTCTCGTTGAACTCGATGAGTTCCTCAATCGTCGGTGGGCCGCCTTCAAAGCCTGCTAGGAACTCATTGAAAACATTGCTTGAATTGGTACGCTGTTCAAACTCAGTCAGCGCTCCCAACAGTCAGGACTACTGCCAGTGACTGTTGCGGACTACTGATTATATAAGCAGTAAGTCACCGATGAGAAGCTCAACCGTAGGCTCCTAGTAAGTAGGATTTCGAAGCCCCCTAGTTACTAGTAACTCTGCAGTAACGGCCTTTTTAGTCGTGTATTTCTAGGTCGCGTTTTTTTTGTGCGTGTGGCGCCTGCTGTGCTACATAAGGCGTTAGTTACTACAGTAACTACAAGTAACTACACTTACTAGTAGCCTAATAATCGCGTGAGGCTAGTTACTGCTACTGGCAGTAAGCACCCTTGGCAGTAGCCTCATCAGTAAGTGACCGTTGAGCCTCCTTCAGTAACTGATTATTAAGCTTACTGTTAGGAGCCAGTTACTTACTGTTGGGAGCGCTGAACTCAGTTGGAAGGCTACGAGAGTCACCTTAGTAACATACGGTTAAGGTCTTCCATATCCTGCATGCTGGGCATAGACGCCGTGATCTCATCCCACGACGGCACTGCTATCGAGTGAACGACTTTAGCCCCGAGGGTGGAGATCTTTTCTGCAGCCGCAAACATTGCCGCATCTGTCTGCTGGAAAAAACTGTCCACAGACTCCATAGCTGCTGGATATGAACGCCATTTAGTTGGGTCAACAAAACCAATCTTCAGGCCTGCCCATGATTTTGTCAGTGGAAGGTATGTGTCGGGGCTTCGCTCTTGCATGATCGCTATGAGGTGGGCTTGATCCAGCGCGTTTCTGGTGAATCCACCCAAGCAATCGAAGTGACGAAGGGCTGGCTGAACACCAGTGTCATTCACAGTCCCGCGAGTAATCTTGAGGGCATATAATCCTGCCCGAGCGGCGGGCATCATGATGGATCCATCAGACTCTGTTCCGAGCGAGATGGGAGCGAATCCAGCCGCCACTCCGGCAGCACTTCCTGACGATGATCCCGCCGGTGTCGAATGGCCCAACCACTTGTCATTAGATACGACACCTCCCTTCACGTAAGGTGTTTGTGTATGCCCATCTGTTAATTGCCCACGATCGTACGGAATTTTGAGACGTAGACCACATACTGGTCCGCCAACTGCCGACCACCCAGCCATCAACGCGGCACCCTTCATGTTGCCAAGTTCCTGGTTTGGTACAGTATTAGTTCCCCTAGTATATCGCAGGTGTAGATGAACCCCATACCGACATATTTGCTTTGCCAACAACGATCATGCCAGCGGCCAGAAGAATGTCGACAACCTTCGCGTTGGATTTTGCCTCGCCCCGGGCAAAAGCAAAGGAGCCACATGTTGTAGGTAAGCCTATTCCGGGCGTCGAATACGCATCCTAGAGGAAAGTGAGATAGACTGGATGAACGCTTGAAGGACCCACTAGCCTTCAATAAGATTGGCACACCATGGAAAGGACCGCGGATCTCTCCTTTACTTCTCTCGTCATCAAGCTCCCGCGCGCGGTGCAGGGCCCGCTCTTTAGGAATTACGGAAATAACTGCATTCAATTTCAGACCGGCCTGGTTATGTTTGTGGATCTGGTCGAGGTATCTGGAAATGAGTTCCACTCTGGTAACTCGTTTGGTGGACAACAGATGCTTAATGTCAGCGGCTGTCAATCTAAGAACATCGACTATCAAGTGATCAGTCTTTCTGCATCGGCTTAGCATACGAGATAGGGATGTACTTGGGACAGTCATGATGAAATTGGTACCAGTATTGAATGAAGAGTCGGTGAAGATCAAGGGACTTGCAGGTGACCCTATCATCGAGTTTTGGCCAATCGCAAAGGACACTGTGGCCTGGGCGACGGCGGGCGTGGGCTTTCCTGGCTCCAGCTTCTTCATATCCAATAAAAGCCCGACTTCCGCACGTTACCTCCCTCCTCTTGATCAATGCTCGAAAGTCCCTGCTTCCTTTTGCCCTGATAGATCTGCGGGGAAGCCCAGATAATAGGGCAATATGTGTGAACTGCGCCGCTAAAGCCGGGTCAATGGATAGCAAGTTGAACGTGTCTACCGATATCCTACTCACCGTCCAATGGGTATGAGACCGACTCGCATTCACGATGTTCGGGTTCAAGGTGGCTTTTATCTGGCGAGGATGGCGTCGAGACATTTTTAAAAAGGTTCTCCAAATTTGAATCTCATCAGGAAACATGCCTAGAAGTCGTGCACTACCAAAGGGAGACGAAATTGTTCTTGGAAAATGTCCTGAAGGCAGACCAGGTTGTTTGTTACGACTGTCGGTATCACTTTGCCTTGCTGGAGAGAACAGCAAGATTCAAATTTTCATTTTTCATATTCGAGATATCGAGGTAGTGATTGCTTAACACACTCTATGGGACTGAGTCTACCAGGTATCGCAAGTATTCACGGTCAACAACCTCAAAACGAGTCGTTGAAGCCCTCACTTCGCGCTTGCTCGAATGTCTCCATATCCCAAATCCCAAAGCTTCCGTTATGTATGACCGAAGCAATATCAAACTCCAATCACTTGATCCTCCACTGCCTTCCACCTTTGGGTTCCCACTCAGGCATGATACCTTCGCGTTGCAGAATCGCCCAATCGGTCGGCGTCACCATCTCCGCCTTTCTTCTGCTGAAATCTTACAGTTGGCTGACGAACATCTTGTATCGTCGGCGATACTCCCGAACCTCCATCCGCCTCGCAAAAAGCCGGGCAGCCCCTTTGTGAACCTCCTCCCGGTCAACCTCAGGAAGAGCTCCAAGGCCGCCTTCGACCTCCTCAGGTTCCATGCAGAAGTCCATGATCCCAGGAAACCACGGCCTCCACATATCCCTGGCCAAGACTCTTTCCAGCCTCGCCTTGATGTCTTTCTTTGTAAGGCACGCTCGGATATCTGGGAGCTCGCACCTTGGGAACATGGTGCTCAAGGGTAGTACGACTGGCCCCTTCCATCGGGCCGTGTAGTGGTTCAGCCGACAGATATAGCAGTCGCGGAAGGACTTGGGCAGGCGGTCTTTGCAGAGCAAGTCGACGAGGCAGGATGAGTGAAACCAGTGGTCGCAGACGCGGGCGCAGAAGTTTGGCCTGTATTCGACGAAGTCCATGATTCGGTGGCATGAGTAACACGGCTGGACACCTCGTGCATCTGGACGATATGTGAAGTTGTTATAGATGAAGTCCTCCACTGGCGGCGGGAGGATGGTAGGGGAGTTGGTTCGTTGGGCCATGGTGTGCGTTGATCCTAGGAGAATATCTGGAAGCTTGAAGATGGTTGTTCTCACGGGTTGAGATTCGAAAGTCGGGTCTGGGACTTCAGGGTGGAAGATATGTTGCGTTGGGACTTATGAGGTTGCGCTGGAAGACGAACAAGAAAAACCCGCGCGGCGAAAACAAGTTCAAACACAATGCAGGGCAGCAAAGGGCTGCGAACGGACCGCGAAGAGTATTGCCTACTCGGTAGTCGGTTGGGTCCCGTGATGGCCAGTGAAAGTTCAGAGGGATTCACTGAACATTATAGCTTGTGACCACAAGGAGTATTGAGATCTGGGTACAACCTACATAGTTGAGTCACAACATTGTTCATCGTCGTTTACGGCGCGTCGCCAAACACTTCGAAAGTATCTCTGCAATCATTTTCCTTTCGACGTGTTCCAAATGTTACCTGATGTGTACATTCGGAGACTGTTGGTAGAGGTATATAATCACAGCAGTAAGAGGTGATACTGAAATTGAATGAAGAATATATTGCATTTTCAGGACGCATGTCCCTCAAGGATGCGATTATAAGTACTCAGAGAAAAGTTATGAGAAGTAACGCAAAGGAAACATGGGCATATTTGCTGCTCGGGCGACTTACCTTACCAATATCGTAAGCTTGCTTATGTAGCCCCACATACCATGATATGAATCAAACGGCGACCTTTGCCCATATGTTTGCTATCAAGCCGCCTCAGACATGGTGGTAGAAAATGGTCTTGGTTCCCACCACCCAATCAGTCCCCGGGAAAGACTCCAGAGTCCAGGAGGTCATCTTCGAGATTGTCATGCGGGGCGTCGTTCTCGTTTCCGTTGGATTCTTCCTGCTTTATGGCCAGCTCGTTCAAGCACTCGAGGACTTGGTTTTCATCCAGCTTTGACAAGCGATTGAAGATAGGATGATTCGAGTTCAGCTTCCAGGCGTTCTCCAAGGCGCCTATATTAACTCCAACAGGAACACTCTTACGCCACGATTGTTTCTGTCCCTGGGCCGCGCGTTCATAGCGTTGCTTCCTATCTTCCACATCAGCACGACGGGAAGAGAGAGCGGTTTGCGTTTTCGAGCTTGGTCGGCCGAGGTGGCTAGCGTCATCCTCAGCGTCAATAGGACGCCTACAGTACGTCCCCGCTAGCTTGGTAGCCTCACCCGCACCGTAGCAATCCACTCTATAGTAAAGAAGGTGGCGCTCGAGACGCTGAATCCTAGCACGCAGTTCATCCATCTCAAAAGCTGTGAGCTGACGGTGAAGAGTCTCGCAGAACACACAAGCCTGCTGAAGTGCCTCCTGGTTCTTCATTCCAGCTGCTAAGACGAAGTTCTTGAAGCAGGAGATGTGGTAGTAGTGTCCACAGGAATGGAGCTTCCATCCGAATTCCTTGGGAAACGAGAAGTCGGAACCGCAGGTACGGCAAGTCGCTAGTCCAGTGGCATCTCTGAACGGAAGAACAGAAGCCCACAGGATATCTGCTTGGAGGGCTGCGAGACCTGTCTTGGCAGAAATGTCCTCTTCAGGTGGAAAGGTAACTGACTGGCTCTCCGCATGACCATCAGAATGTTCCCAAGGACGAACACTCACAGCTTCAACCATTTTCACGGCAGTTTGCGGAAGCAAAGCTTCCCGCATCGCATTGACACGAGCTTTGGCCTTGGAGTGGGCAAGCGGCTGCTCTCCTTCGCACTGTTTCTCCGTCTGTGCGTCACCGATATCCACATCCCCCGAATGAACACCGTCATTGTCAGGGTCGTCGGTAGCATACTCTTCAGGAGAGTCTGAGGTTCGAGGGAGATCCGATGGCGGGGGCATCTCAGCGACAGGAGTGAGAGATGAGCCTTTGTCTGAAGCAGAAGACTTGGAACGGAAGTGAGGATTGAGACGTTTCAGAAAGGCCATCTTGGTAAACCGGGAATGCGAATGACGACTGTGGTTGCTCACTGTGTGGAATTCCAACGATGGTAGGGCTGTGGACAATGGGGACTTTAAAGCAACAAAGCCGTGACCCATTGTGCATTCACATTATGTCTTCTGTACAATGTGTATTTCCAGGCACCGTGTAAGGCTCCTAATCACTGAAAGAGACCTCCTGGACTTGACTGACTGTGAATACCCGCTATGTTCGGTTCCAGTCAACAGTTCCTATCTCCGCTGATCGGACTGATGATGGTACATAGTCGGTATTGTTTAAGAATATGCTCGTGGAGAGTGACCGTGTCTTCACAGTGTGGGATGACGTATCAAACAGCTTACAAAGGTGCGGATACTCGAGTCGGTGGATGGACAGCTGCTTGATTGGAAGGGAGGGAACACGCCTGCCCCCGACATGGACCATAGGGGTCAGGAGTCGTAGGCGGTAATGGACTTATCCCAATTGAGGACGTTTCGCCGCAGCACAAAGGAAACGGACGGCTCGTACACCTCCCACTATTCTCATGCTAGGGTCGGTAACTCGGTTTGAACTGGCGAGATCGGAGATGATGCCCACTGCCATATTACATTACAAACGTTCCAGAGTAAAAGGTCTCAGATAGTCTTACATAGAAGTACAACTCAAATCCGGAGGCCTCTTAACTCACTCAGTCCCAACCCCAGAGTCGTTTGATGACATCCCCAATAGTGGATTGACCAGCCTCTCTTCGCTTTAACCGATTTATGCGCTCCTCTACGAAAGTCTCTTCTACCTTCTTTGCTATCCCAGTCTGTGCACGCAACTCAGCAACGAGCGCCTTCCTTTCAATCTCACGGTCTTCTTCCGGAAGCTCCGCGAGCTTCTGTTCGTATTCCGCACGTTTATCGGGTTTTATGTGACTCCAGACTTCGTTGTCCTCATCGATTTCCCCGCTGTTTGTGGCTCCTGGTTGTCTAAAGCCTGGAGGCTTTCCACCCATGGCTTGTGCAATGTTTCGTTTCGACAAGACACTGTCGAACTGAGGTATAGGCAGTCCCTCTTCTTTCGCCTTCGCGATCTGTGCTTCTTGCTCCATCAACTGCTGGTACAGCTTATCAGCGTGCATTTGGATCCTTTCGTCCTCCTCGGGACTTCTTCTCTCCATGCTTAGAAAGCCCAACGCTTTCAAGAATTTGGCTTGCAAATCGTAGCAACGATTGAACTTCCTCGTTTCGTCCCGGCATACTGTTATTGCCTGCTTGAAGCTGGGGTTTTTCATGCATTCGAACTGTTCGATATACTCCAGAGCGCAGTTTTCCATGGCCACGCGGCCAATCTCAGCTCTCCTGTCATTGTATGCGTCCACAATATCCTTCAATTTATCTTGCTCCCCTTTGCTCTGATCCAGCAGCTTTTGCTGGGGAGTGTAATTTTTCCATAGATGGGCATATCGTCCGTCCTGAAATTGCGATTCGGGTGGTACGGCCGGTCGCGTAGATTCGGCAGGTTCTTCTCTTGATGGAGTTTTTGCGACCTCTGTGGATGTCGGTTTTGGGCGAGAGGGTAGCGCAGGCTTGGGTCCGGTGGGTGCTTCGGATTGGAGAAAGTCGCGGAGGGAGGGATCCAGCTTGTCCTTTGCTTCCGAGCTTTCGTTGTTACCCCATAACCATCCCATCGTGTGTTCAGTGCGTCACCGTCGAGGTCAACCGGGTCTGTGAAGATGTCCTATGCTCAATTCAATTGCAGTTGCGTCGTCTTGGTATTCACATCGACGGGGGTGGAGGATCCATTTTCCGCCGCAAGAAACATAGTCCCAATCGAGTTTAGCTAAACTCTTGGCAGGCGCGTCATCCCGAGCCACGAACAACAACGCGTCTTGTATACCGTGGTGGTGGTACCCCTCTCGCATACCTACACCTAATGTTCCGTGCATCTATATGCCAATATGGCGCCTCTGGGTAAGTATCGAAAGTTCTGCTCCGCGAGCCGTGCTGATATACAATACACAGATCGCGCCGAACATCGGCAACAGCGCATGCGCGGCGCTGGGTACGCTTCCTTTTCTGATAGACAGACCAGTACCCCGTCACAGAAAGCTGATCAATGAGGCAGCGTCGCAAATGTTCAGACCAACTTCAGTTTTAACCTTGGAGCACTGTCTCGACCCGCTAAGCAGCCTTCTCTTCCCCCACCGCTCCCACAAAGCCGGACACCGGTAGTAAGCGCTCCTCGCGGCCAACCCGGATCTGTTGAGCGACATGGCAGCGCGACGGTTAAGCGGAGTGCCGGAAGAATACCTAGTAAAACGCCGCCACAGAGGATCGTTACTCCGCAACTAGGGAAGAGAAAACGCGGCTCGAATCAGGCGGAGGCAAGAAATGCCAATGATGTGGACGAACTCAGCCCCGAGCATCACCTGGAAAATCCAACCACGGTCGAAAAAGCCAGAAGAGTATCGAGTACTGTCTCACCAGTCCATGAGGAAGGCGATGACATGCTAGACGAGTTGTCTGTCCTGGACGTTCATCCTCACGAGTCACCGGCATCCATCGCTAAGACACCTATGGCTAATCATCCTGGCTCTCCCAAAATCAATACGGCTGTTTCAATTATGGCCAGTGGAAAACGAGGCCTCTCTGAGCCCGCACCGGTGACGCCTATCAATTCCGGCATTCGCAAACAAAGTCGAGGTCGAGAGGTCGAGCACGCTGCACAGGAGAGAGAAGGGGATACGCTACGGTCGGGGCACCTACAACCTGACTCAGATAATCCACACTCGGCCTCGCATAAATCAGGATCGGGCGATATAGTCCTTGAGGATGAGGCCGATGAGTTGTCTCCGGAGCTAAGCACCGCCACAAGTCTCGCATCAGCGTCCAAGTCGCAAGCGATCATGCATCAATCCCCTTCCATTACAAGTCAAAAGGACTTGAAGTCAAGAGCGCCTCGAAAGCGAGGTCGACCCCGCAAAACGCGAACGCACGAGCAAGAGGAAGAGGATGTCGTGCAGTCTACACCGGCTTTGGATACGCCACGTCGCATACAACGCGAAAGTGTTGATGTTGTCGAAAGTCATCACGAATCCGAAGCGGATCCCGAACATGAAGACGAGGAGCACGCACAAACGGCTCAAGCAGAAAATGAAGACGACCCCGCACATACGGTTCGAGTAGAAAATGAAGAGGATACCGCACATGTGGCTCCACCAGAAAGTCCCGGGTCTAAAACCAGTGATAGGCATAGTGACGATACGCCTTTACCTGAAGAATTCGACGATGGGCAGCGGGAGAGCGATGCGACGACCCCAATACAACGTCGCACTCCTATTCGCCGCGTTCGTTCACCTGTCAGGAAGAAGGCCCCAGCGAAACGTGTCGCCGAAAGGCCTCCGAAAAAGCGGCCCAAGACGGGGCCCTCTCAAATCATCCATGTCATGCGCCTGAAGGGCTTTGCCCTGAACGCTCTCACGGTCGTTGATACGACGCGTAACCTCATGGAGGAATGGACGAATCACCGCATCAACAAGATGACGGAGCAACTGGCCAACGTCAAGGATGGCTCCCGTGCCAAACTGCTTCGACACCACAGGAACGTGATTCTGGCTTTTAGAGACCAGCTGGAGGACGATCTATTAGCACTTCAGGATGTCAATGATACTGGCATTGACAACACGAAGAAACTCAAACAATTCAGCAGCGAGAGCAAGCGTCTAAGGAAGGAATACTTCCAACTTCAGCGCGATCGGGAGCAGATAGCGCTGGAAACCGATGAGATAACGGAAGGATTCATGGAAGAAAAGAAGAACACTGAGGCAAGGCATAGTCTCAGCTCTTCTCTGTACGATATCCAAGCGGCCATTCAGAGCGGGAAAGAAAAGGCTCGGGCGGAAGGGCGCGAAGACGAAGGTCCAGAATTACCCCTGAACATGTTGGTGGAGAATGTAGCGGTGAATTTTGGACAGAAGACTGGGCTGCTAGGAAAGATCAAGAACTTCAACGGGTTCCTCGGGAGAGCTGCGGGTCTGCTGGAAGGAAAGCTGTGAGGTTCTGGATTATAAGGCACTCTTCAGAAGAAGAATCATAATCAACGACCTCAGCAAGCGCTGCAGATCGCCATTCGGAAGTCGGCTCGATCTCACCGACCCCGCCACCATTGACTTGAGATTTGGTCGCTCCTATAACCAAGGCGCCTCTCAGTATAGTGTCCTGCTCTTTCTTGCGCGCTCAAAAGCCTCACTTCTTTTATTTGAGAATGCTTGGTGCCAGGTGGCGCATCAACAGTGGCCGCGTATATCTGGGCACGTCACGTGTGTTTTTGAGAACGGATACACAGTAAAGTAAACTATGAACCTAAAAAACGGCGCTATGACCGAAAGTAGAAGATGGCTTTGGAGACTGCCCAATCAATACTGTTTTATCGATATCTGTATTCAGAAACAGACTACAATAATTCCGCTCCAGTTGGCATGTGGTGCGAGTAGCCTTTGCAGTTGTCCAAGACCAGCATTACTCAAGTTCAATTTTCTTAGGTCAATGACAAGTGCGCTGTTTCAATGCGGTTGTTGATGTTACACGACGCTTACACCCGTCACTCCAATGCGAACCTTTAAGTTCCCGTACCTATTCGATCGCTCGAAAAGAACCTAGTAAAGAGCTTGTCTGTTACAGGATATCTTCCTCCTGGTATTCTAATGGGCTGTGGTCACATGAAAGAAAAAGCAGATTTAGATGTCTGTTGTTCCGCGGATCATGATCGCCCGGGAGCCGCATCTTCCTATTGGTGTCACCCAGGACTGCAGGGGCGACTTTATTGAGGCTAACCAGTCTTATTTGGAAATTAGGAGAGAATATCCCAGTACGCGAGGGCGATGCGAAGGTTTCACTTGGAACTACCAGTCTGCCGGTATCGTGATCACGTGCATTGCGGCACAGCAATTGGGGGCTACTTTATGGGGCGTATTGTTGTTGCCTTGTGCCTGGGTGGACCCTTTCGTCCCCTGATTTTTCAAACTTGCAACTCCCACGCAACTCCATGTCTCATCCTACTGTGGCTGCGTATTCCATACCGTCTTATGTACAGGCGCATGGATCCATGACTCTCGATCTTTCTTAAGTTTAAACTCCATCACCTCTAGAGGTCTTGAACCATGGGCGTTGTACGCGGTTCTCGCCAGTTCATTTTCTATCTCCTCGGTATATCCTGCGTTTTCCTCGTAATCATAACAGGAGCTCTTCTTCGCTATCGCGTCCTCATCTCCCCGTTAGAACCACAATCCGAGTCTCATTCGCCTTCGAGATCTTCGACACCACCCCAAGAAGCGCTGCCGTCCCCAGAGAAACTCTCATCCGGGGGACAAAACAATGGCGAAGAGGTGATTATCGCACCTGCTCCCCCCGCATCTGGTTCCAACTACGGACTCTCGGCGGCCGAATGTCACACAAAATTTGCAGGCCTTTTCGATGAAATAGATCGCTCTATCGCGCTGCGTAAAACCATCGGAAATGTCACCGCTGCGGATATCGACCTGGCCTGGAAGCCGTTTGGGGCGGTACGGGTCATGATATACAACCACAAGGTAAATGCGCATCCGCTTCCATTTTGGGAATCCGTCAAAGCATTATTGAAGTCTGACGGAAACTTCTCCAGCTCTACGTTATCGAGGCAAAATTCGACGACAAAGGCTATCAACTTCCCCGCCTACTCGCCACCCTCCACCAACTCAATCGCGCCATAGCCTCGTCCCCAACTCCTCTTCCAACCATAGAATTCTCCTTTGCCGTGGACGACATTCCCGATCCCGCTCATGATCATCACCCCGTCTGGGCCTTCTCACGACATGCGACTCTCGACAACGAAACTTGGGTGATGCCCGACTTCGGCTATTGGGCGTGGCCCCTCGGCTTGGTCGGCGAGTACGAGCAGATACGCGATGAGATGCAGGCTTTTGAGACTGAGTGGGAGAAAAAGATACCTAAGGTGTTCTGGCGCGGTGCTGTTAAGACGAACAAGGAGATCAGGGGGGCACTGATGGCAGCCACCAAAGGGAAAGAATGGGCGGATGTGCAAGAGGTGGTCTGGAAAAGTAGCAAGGACGTGAGCGAGAAGAGCAATGCGGTTCCAATTGCCGAACACTGCAAATATCAGTTTCTTGTTCACACGGAAGGTAGAAGGTTCGAAGCCCACCCTCCTGCGATGACCCGCTCTAGTCAAACTGACATTTCCGACAGCTACTCTGGACGAGGCAAATATCTACTAAGCTGCGCCTCCACCAGTATTCGACATAGACCCGAGTGGATAGAACCACACTCCCACCTCTTCATCTCCTCAGGGCCGCAGCAGAACGTCGTCGAAGTGGAGCGCGACTTCTCCAATCTCGAAGAACAGGTCGAACAACTGTTCAGGGATCCGAAGCGCGCAAAGGAAATCGTCAAGAATAGTATGGCGACATTCCGGGACCGGTATTTGACACCAGAGGCGCAGGCGTGTTACTGGAGGCAGCTTTTCTCATCATGGGCGGAGGTCAGCTTTACTCCGCAACCATATGAAATCGGTAGTAATGGGAAGAGAAAAATAAGAGGGGTTCCTTTCCAAACGTTCGTGTAAGTTTTCCTGAGGGCAAGATGAACTACAAGGCTCCCAGACTAACGCAGTCCACAGGATCGATGCCCTTGATGTTTCGAGATGTTCGTGGTGGATGAAGTTGACATCTCAGTGCTGAATGTCGTTGCATTTCTTTCCAAGCTACGTGGTTCTAATCAAACGCATATTCACCGCATGATAGATTCAATGGGTCTTCGGGTATTGCATTTTACAAAGGCGTAGAAGGCGACCTCATTTATTCGCATATGTATACCCCTGTATAGTAATTCATGAAGCATATGGTTCGAGTTTGGTCATGAAAACAGTCAATTTGTTTGAATTCAATTATCCCCATTCCAATACTGGTCCGTCTCCAAAGTCCTTCGTCCACTCCGAAAATATATCTAGCAGTACCGCAGGTCCAGCCGCAATTGATCCGCTACCTTGTAGAACGTGATGTAGTTGTCGCTATGCTTCCGAAACTTTGCGAGAGCGCTTTACCTTGCGCTCCTCGACCTGGTCCTCCACATTCTCGGCGTGTTCAGCTGCTCTCTTCCGCTTCTTGTCGACTGCGGACGTCGCTTCTTCGATGAGGTCGACCAGGAGAGCCTGCCGGGGAGTCAATTCTCTGCCGCTGTCGCCGTCATGGGCGCCCTGAGGCGATTCTGCTTTGCGCTCTAGCCTAGGGTCTGCGGCTTCAACGGGCTAGACACAGTTAGTCGGAGACCCTGAACACGCTTTATGTATACACACCTCATCGTTCTGTCCTCCCTTTGGTTCCCGCAACTCTGCATTCTCCTTCCGCAGCTTCTCCACCTCTTCCATAAGCGCCTTCTTCTCCTCCCTGTACCGCAGCAGCTCCGCCTTCTCAACCTCACGAGTCTTCGTGATCCACTCCGCGCGCTTTTTCGCCCTCGCCAAACCCTCCTCGTGCTCGGTTTGAAGCTTCTTGATAGCTTCTTCATGCTCGGTCTTGAGCTTCTCCAGATCCTGCTGCTGCTTCTTGCCTAGGGCGTAGTGCTTGCGGAGCTGGCGATCTACCTCGCGGATGGTATTCTCGGATTTGAGGAGAGCTTTGTTTTTGGGGCGGATGGAGGGGGAGGATTTGGCCTTTGAGATGGTTGTGAGCGTTTCGGAAATCAGGGCGGCCAGTTTGGGTTTTGCCTGTGAGGCAGGCTCGGTGCGGGTTGCGGTGGTCGATGTATTGGATGGGCGCTGATTCGACCTTGACGTTGCCATTGCGAGTGAAGTGGTTCGGAAAGGTATATATCGATACGTTGTTCAGCTGTGGAGTTGTGAACGGCGAGATCGTGGTTGAGGTTGGCGCGGTAGATGAGTGGACTTTTATTCCTAAATACACCCGCACAATAGCGGGGCGCTACCATTGTCTGAATAAACTATTATGCAAATTCATGATGTCATGTTATTATTGTAGTGAAGGTCGCTTAGCCGGTGAAGGTGAAGATCAAACTTCGGAGTGAAAGACAGGACATGCGCCCCCCGTGGTCGAAAAGCACCATTTCGGGGAACCATTACTTCAAAGACTCTGTCTTCAGAACAATTTCTGTGGGACTCCCATGACTGAACTGAATCCCGATAATCATCTCAGGCCTGAGGCTCACTAAATACATGAAGAGAGGACGATTGCGTACAGCAATCGTACACAAACAACAACCACTACACAGTGGCAAACCTGAGGTGGCAAACCTCACAGTTTCAGTCTGGTTTTCGCTGGCACGGAGTTGAAATAGTACCATTGACAGCCGGTTATTTCCACATAGGATGGTGCGCCCGGTCTGCTGATTAACAGTGAACCCGGAGAGGGACAAGAAAACTTCAAACAACCTAGCGGTATATCGAAGGAATAGCACTGGTTTACTTACTCTCTGTAGGAATTATGAACAAAAAGTGCCCATTCTGAACCTCCTTGCCGCATCTTATTCCTTGTAGCAAGAATAAGGGACCAGAACATCAAAACCAGCGACGATGAACAGAGGAGTGGCAACTAGGACGGGAGCACAAGCGGCAATAAGACGAATCGGCTCCTAGAATACCCTAGGGTAGCTACTTCGTTAGATATGCGAAGTTACTCTAGTTGTAACATTGTTGTCTGCGTCATTAAGTGTTGAAATAGTAATATTCTGGATAAGATCTTCAAGGATGGAGGGTGACAGATTGAAATAGATGCCTTCGTAGTCCAGAGCTGAGGAGTTACCGGGTTTGTGAATCGGCCCTCTCTTACAAGAGTAGCACCTACTAAGGTGCTACCGTCGTGATTTCTTGGCTAAAGATTAGTGTCAGGATGTAGGACATGTAATGGGCTGGTGCCCAGAGGGCTTAACCCAGATGAGATCTGGGGTCGATGATGATGATGAGGTTTATTCCGCCCGGCTCTAAGCCTAAAGGGCACTAGTACGGTATATCACATGACCCGATTC